>JAABOM020062133.1:0-10472 GCA_011800125.2 Solanum clarkiae
GATAATTTTTTGGAGCCCGGACACGAGGTCTGAATATTAAGTATGAATCATAGTTCAAATATTTCTTAATCTATTTCATGTTCCAAATATTCAAATATATATCTGACGAAGTAGAACCATCTTTATCAAGATGGCAGACCCATTCACTGTACTATCAATAGGATCAATTATAAAAATTCACACACTCATACTCCGAAAATACGAAAACAAAGAAATTCCACAATCGAACTACTAAAAGAAAATAGAATGGACTATAAATCAAAGCTCTAAATGATTCATTTTGAGTCACACTTAGCCAAATATTTCATCCAAATAAAAGTGTCCCAAACTCATTCCGGATCTCAAGAAATTCATTCAAGCTTCAAGCTCTCATTCAAATCTAAGTCAAGCTTATTCATGTCGTTAAGGACTATCGTGGGTCCCCTACATCAAGCCAAGTTCAAAGGAATTTTCATTGGCTAAGTTTTGCATAGCTACCAGTACGAGGGTCAACTTTAAAGGGACATATCTTTAAGCACACAAAGAACTGGGTGGCCTATGACCAGATAAATTATAGCTCTTTGAATTAGCTTTCTATTGCACTTGGTTTTACCTTATTTAGAGTTCGAATGAAGAAGTTATATCTGTTTTCATAGAACTTGTTTGTGTAGGGGTATATATAGGTTTTTGCCAAATTCAGTTTCAGTAATGGCATTTCATAAATTTTTTTATTTCTATTGGTCTTTTAGGGATTCCTATGCTATATTAAGACTTTCTAAAGACTAAACCCCATTCCTAAAGATCAAATCCACTCCTCCCAATGGGAATACACTCTCAAATTCTCCTAAGAGCCTCTACCAAACCCCAATAAGAATTGAAGGAAACTCATGAACAAGTTGTGGATTTCAAGACTCCATTCCAAGCTTCAATTCATTCTCAACTCAATTACAAAAAATTCAAGGTCTAAGTTAAGTGGGTGTCATTCATAGATTCCTTTCATCCATGAAGCCCAATCTTCCTTTTTATGAAAATTGCATGATTTCTAGATGTATTAATTATGGGTATCTATTATTATGAAATATGAGTATGAAATATGTTGGAGTTTTATTAAATATTGTTGATTATGCATAAATATCTATTTTGATCTTATACTATAAGTTAATCTCTGTCTATTAAGACTATACATGATTCAAGCTATGAAATCTATGAACTACTGTGAAGTTTTGATGTGATTTACAAGTTACCCTTGATGGGGTTTTACCATGATATTTCTGAGCTGATTTACATGATTTTAAGATGTATTGATTTCACTATTTCATGATTTATACTCTTCCATTTTGCATGATTTGAGCATGTTCTCATATGTGCCCACCAAGTGTTTGATAAAATGTAAAGTCAAGAATGCTCATGTTATTTACATGTTTTGTAAGTCATGTGACTTCATGATGAATATGGGCTATCATGTATGTTATGAATTCATGAAAATATCTATGATTATACAAGTATGAAGTTAAGCCTTATTTTCAAGGTTATACCTCTTGTGAGCCTCTTTAAGTTAATGCAAGAGTAATGTTTGATAATGACCTATTCTTATATTTTGAAGTTGGGCTCACCATTTGAGGTCAATGATGTTAAGAGCTACTCGTGCAATGTCTCTATGTTTATTGCAAGTTATTAAAGTATGATTATCTTATATATTCCCTGGGATTAAACTTAGCACCGAATGGACTAGAGGCGAGTACCCAAGTCCTACAACTACGTGCCATTGTAGGTGAAGGGATTAGAGGCGAGTCCCCAAATCTCTAAGAGGCAAGTACTATAAATATGAGGGCTTGAGGCGAGTACCCGAGTCCAGGCTTGAGGTGAATACCCGAGTCCAAGAACTAGAGGCGAGTACCCGGTTCACATAAGGATTAGTAAATACACTTAGGAATTTGGAGTTTCACCTTGGCATGTAACTTCTCCCTTTCTTCCGATGTAGGGTAGACATCGATATTCCAAGTTATAGCTCGATCAGCCTTATTTCGTGTCGGTTGAGGTTTCTTCCCGTACTTATATATTATGTTCTATGTAAGTTTAATGATTTGCAAAGCATGATTTACTTAAGCATTGATCATACATGCCATATTATTATTACGGCACCTATTGCTTATCATTATATATTTTGACTATGTTGCCTATCTCTTATTGCATTGCATCCTATATACTTAGTGCATTCAAATGGACTAACGCATACTCTATGCCTACATGATATCACTATGTAGGAACCAGAGCTCCTATTGATTCTCCTTCGCGTGGCTAGATGGATTATTCAAGTTAGCTTTTGATGAGTCCTTATGTCCGGGGGACAATTCTATCTTCTTTCATGATTATGTTTAGCTACATCTTGTATATTTGGATTACCTATTGTCATTATGAATGGTTGTTTGTCATTATTATATTTGATGATGAATGTAGCCTTCCCTTGATTCCAAGCTAAGACTTTACTAGAGCCTTTGAGTGGAGTTCTTAAGAGAGTTTGAATGTAATTCGAAGTGTGAGAATGACTTTGAATGAGGTAAGAAAAGAACAGTCATTTGGATATCTTAGGTAGCATAAGAAGTCACAAAAGTCCTTTAGGAGTAGCGATAACTACGAAAAGACCACTAATGAATCGCATAAAAATATCACCGAGGGGCCCGTGAGAAGGTCTCACGGTCAATATAGAGTCACACAGAATCACAGTCTGTATAGACCCACACGGACCATGTGGCTCCTTCCATGATCCAACGCTTAGAAAATATTTCACTGACGAAGGTCCGAGATGGTAATTCCATCTTTAGAAAAATTGCACGCCAACATCTATACGGAGGGCTTCGCGGCCAGTGAGAGGTCACGCAGACCGGTCGACCTCCCGTGAAGCTTCACTTAGAAAATTTCTTCATTGAAAAAGTTCCAAGACGGTGATCCTATAAACAAAAAATTTTCACACCAACGCCTATACGGAAGGCTTCACGGACCGTAAAGAGATATACAGTCTGTAAGGGGTCCATATGTTAAATGCCTTGGCCAAAATGTGTATTTTCAAGGCCAAGGCCCTCCAAACGGTCCACCACATGGCTAGTGAAGCCTGACACAAATCGTGTGGGTTAATGTGGTGTGTACCTTGGTCTTAAAGTCCATATTAATGCCAATACTCTACACACAAGGCCAAAGGGCCATGCCAAGGCACCTCCACATGGCCCATGGTGAGCCACACGGCCCGTGGAGGCTTCCATGAAGTTTCACCTTGGTCAAAAGCTTTTCGAAACCAATTTCTAAGTACCATCAAGGTCATATAATGTCTGGGTACTTACATCTTTGATTCCATGTGAGTCCACCATGACCATATTAGCCTCCAATGACTTTGAACTTTTTCCTTAGTGAAAGCCCTTTGAGCTTTGATCCTTTCTTTGGCAACCATGTAGCCTTGACCTTTAGTTGTGAAAGGCAATTCCTTCTTGTTCCTCACCAATCCCTCCTTGAGCTTAAATGAGCAAACTGATGGCCAAAGGAGAAAGTTTGTAGTGTTGGTATAATAGGGTATGTATCCAACAAAAAAGTTGAGGAAAAGAAAGAAAAAGAAAGAAAGAAGACGAGTACTTCAATGATAATAAAAAGAAGAAAAGATTAAAAAAGATGAATACAAGATGATTTAAAAAAGAAAGTGCTTGAAAAAGAGGATCCTTCCAAAATCTTGAATGATTGTGCAAAAAGGAAGACATCTAGGACAAAAGATGAAAACAAAAAAGGTATCAATAGGAGAATAAAAAGAATGAAGTCAAAAGGATTCATGAGCATCAGAAGAATGTGTGGAATTCAAGGAGCGATGAGTCACCATTATCTGTATGCTATTCTACACGACCTTAACCCTACATTATATCCTGAATAAATTTCCTTGGGGTCCCAGTCTGGAATGAAATCGTATGAGATTCGATTAAGAATAAGGTCAAGCCTATGGTTGAAGCTTACATGCCATTTCTCAGTTGGGAGAGTGAGTATTGAAGAGATCATTAGAAACTTTGTTCTAGTTTTGTGCGTATAGGATCTTCTTGGCATGAGGGAAAATAGTGAAGCTTTGAGGCAATGATCAGTAGTTTCTTGAAAAATCTTGAGCATAGCCATGCCGTGAGTATTCCTTAGTCATTACTTGAGGCTTCAGAATCATGTAAGTGGTTTTTAGAAGTTTTGAGAATAGATGCTAAAGTTGGAATTGTATGTGTTGCTCCCTGGGACCCTGTTTGCAAGCTCTGAATTGGACCAATTGGTGTTTGATTTTCTTGAGGACAAGCAAAGGCTTAAGTTAGGATTGTTGATGAGTCCATATCTTGGACTTATTTTGGGCATAGAATGTGAACAAATGTTATCCTCAGTGTGCTAACGCTTCAATTGCTAACTAATATGCATGTGCTATGAAAAGAATGGAGATAAAAGTGAACAAGTGGACAATATTCAACAAATCTTGAAAAAGCGGCAAACGAATCAAAAAGGCGGTCAAAAATGGCTTCAACAACATATTCTGCTGGACGCCGAAGACTCAACGAGACCACCTAACATTGCAGCAACTAAGCAATGAAATTCGTACCACGAAGGTAGTTAGAACCACGTCACTAAAATATTTAGTATACTAGTAAATGGCCAACAAGACCTTCTAATGTTGCAGCGCTCAGGACCCCAAGTTCATGACAGAAGGGCGACATATAGGGAAGGTCGATCGATTGCTGAACATGATCAACAGAGTATAGAGCCATTTTGTAATATTATAGAGATTCAAGCCTTCATGACATACTGAGAAAGGAGGTCAAGTTCATATTTGCTGTATCATCTGAGTGCTCGGCAATGGTCGACCTTGATCGCCAAATGGCTACTTGGTGCACAAACTCCTATTTATTTTCCATGGATTATATAAATCTTTTTGAATGGACATTGTACATAGAATTCCATATCGGGTTTTACAGATAGAGAGAGTAAGAATGAAATACGTAGAACCTTCTTGCTTAATAGTACAAATATTAGAGTATTTCAAGCTTGAAGAAGGACATATTGTGGAGATTTCCTTGTTTATTTCAACTTTTCTCTTACTATTCACCTTACACATGTACTTAGCTATTATATTTTGTATTAAGTCTTTACTTTTCAGTATGACTGGCTGAAAACCTCATGTTCGGGGTGTTTAAATAAAATGGGTCTTTAATTTATATGCTGGGTCTATGATAATTTGCCTATATTGTTGTTAATCTACATGAATTTACATCTTTTGCTAAGTTTCATCAATTATCCTAAGGTTGAAAACTGGGGGCTTACTTTAGATCTCTAACTGTTGCTTTAATTTGAGTACTTAGAGTGTTGAATAGATGTATCAGCTGGAAATCTTTCGGTGTTTCAGTTGAATGCCAAAACCATGCATTCAATGGCTAAGGTATTAGGTGGTTTGCTGTAATTTCTTAGGAAAAATGTGTTCTTGAGTGATTCACATATGACATCATAATAGATTCATGTGAGACACCTTTGCTGCTATAATTGAAGTGCTTGTTACTTACTAGCAACCTAGCCTATTCACACATCTATTACTTTATTAGCCAAGTGTTTAGTCCAGCTTAGCAGATCTAATCCCTTATCTACAAATCCCCAACATCTCTCTTAATCTATTGTTAGTTTGCTTATTTATTAATTGTTGTTAGCTCAAACATGATTTAATTTATTGTAACCCCTAGTTAGACCCTATAATTGCCTAGTTCAATGAATCACTTTGCCTCTTGAACCACCATTCCCTATGGAATTCGACTCTGGCTCTTCTGTTAGGTAAATATGTTGATAACAATCATTCCTGCTTCCATTTGATTAGTAAGTTACAACATCATTAGGGTTCACCCTTAAAGTACATGAAAAATGAAATAAAGTCTAAACATAAGCAAGACCAGAATGCAGATATTGTCCCTGAAATGAAGGACTCACCACAATAACAATCTTCGTAAATCAAAGCTAGACAGGTAAAGGAGGATGAATTGGAGCTTCGATCCCGACATGGTTAGATCGTGTAGACAATAGTATGTGTTAGTACTTAGAATGTACTAGTATGTGGGATGCAATGCAATAATAGATAATAAGCTTCTATAAACACGATGCATAATCATATACAACAGAATATAAGTTCCATATGAGATGCATGAGTATTCTTTAATAATAACTTGTGTGAAACATAATATTTTTATACTGTACATATGAGGGAGAAGACCGTAAACCGACATGGACTATGTGAGAAGGGGAATCTATTTGCCAAGATAGATATCTAAAACTTACTAGCACCATAATTTCATCTTTCATGAACATAATGGCTCATGTGGATCCACTACCTAAGCATAGCCTACAAGGGCTCCTATGGTGGCATATAATTAAGGGAACTAATGGTGGCTTCTAGGGCTCTCTATTCAAACCACACCATAATATCCAACTAAGTGTTATGTCTTTTCCACAGAATACATTTGAAAAACATATGCATATTCATAATTATCATAAACTTGAAAGTATAGCTTTAACATCATATATACATATAGGAGTAGCTCATCATAACTTACGATCCACATGTAGGGGTTACCCTTTTTAAAAAAGGATCTATCTTTAGGTGAGGCTTTCCCTTCATCAACTTAAAATAGCTTTGAGGGATTCAAAATATCATAACTTTAACTTTCACAAGCTTTCATAGCTTTGTAATTGAACCCTTATCTTTGGAGATCATGTCTCCCCTTTAAAACTTTGACATGATAATTGGTTGGGGTCATAGATGAAAGATTTAAATCATGTAACTGAAGAGGAAAATGCATCCATGTAATGAAAATCATCAATTTAAATCGTTCCTAAACAACCACCATAATCATACATATTCTATTTGAACTTTAGACGTAAAATCATGCAATTTATATCATAAATCATCATTCTCATAATAACTCACGGGAACATAACTTTCCTAGTTTTAATAATCATAAAATAACTTAATAATTGAAAACCCTTGAAATTAACTCATACAATTCCATAGAAAAGATGAAGAAACTAAACATAATTCATGATTAGTGATGTCGCCCAAACTACACCTCCTTTGAAAGGTATAAGTGATCGTTGTCACAATATATAACCTAACCAAGGTATGTAAAATGCCCCAAAATGAGATTTGAAAATGCATATATCGTAATTTTCATATATCTCAAAATTCTTGCGTGATATCAAAAATTTGACTTCATATTCTCGATCAAGGGAAAAAATTGAGTGGGAAATAGTATAACCCCGATTTTAGAGGACCTGTGCGAAAAATATTTTTTTTCTAATTTTACTTATCCAGTGTCTGTCCCCTCCTGCACGCGACATTCTAGGGGCACGAAGTATCCGCGATAGGTCCGCATCGTCGACTAGACGCGGACCATAGTTTGATTTTCTTCAATTTTTCTATCTCTGCGAAAGGCATTGAGGTCATAGCCCCATGCCAACTTATGCATGAAAACCCCTATACTTAGCCATTTTTCAACAGTATATCACTCAAGGCCCTCTCAAAATCCTCTCCAAGACTTAATCAAATATCTCATTCAAATTTCAAGGATTTCAAACCTAATTTTGAAACTCAAGGATTCTCTTCAAGATCAACTCAAGGAAAACCCAAGTTTGAGATATGTGGGTTTCATCCATTAGGTCCTTTCACCCATGGAGCCCAATCTTCCTTTTTATGAAAATTTCATGTTTCCAAGTTGCATCTTCTATGGGTATCTTTTATTATGGATTTTGATTATAAAATATTTTGGGGTTTTATGAAATATTGATTGAATATGCACGTTTATCTATGTTAAGCTTATACTATGAATTGGTTTTGCCTATTGAGAGTATACATGTTTTGGGCTATGAAACTATGATCTATTCAGATATTTGATAATGATTTCAAGGTACTCTAATGAAGGTTTTACTATATATTGGTGGGTTGATGTACATTGAGTTTTTTCATATTATTTCACTATTGAATTGCATGATTTTGAAAGAGCATTATGAACCCACCAAGTGTTTGATAAAATGTCTTGACAAAGATTCTTAAGTTATGGATGATCTATTCCATGGTTTATAAGTCAAGGGACTTTATGAGGATTAAGGGCTTGCATGTATGCATTGAATTTGTGAAAAGTATTTATGGTGTTGTGAGTGGACCACACCTTGTTGGGGGATGACATGCCCATACTACCAGGTTCAGGGTGGTGTATCTGGACCACCTTGTTGGGGGGTTTCATACCCATACCACCATGCTGAGGGGTGGATAGCTTAATCACCTTACAAGGAGGTGACATGCCACAGATTCCAAGTAGTAGTTGCTCGGTCTATATCAGTTATGGTCTCTTTCTACATATGTAATATATACATATTTTCAAGTTATATGATTTAGAAGTATGTTTTACTTTAAGCATTGATCATGCATGCCATATTAATATTATACTTATTGATTGCCTATGATTATGCATTTTGCCTATGTTGGCTTATGTCTTTTTGCATTGCATCCTACATAATTAGTACATTCAAAAGTACTAATGTATATTCTATGCCTACATGATGTTTCCATGTAGGAACTGAAGCATCTCTTGATCATCCTCCATGTGGCTAGTTTGGCATTTTGGAATATAACCTTCGGTGAGTCCTCAAGTCCGAGGACACTAGCTACGTTGCTCTTACTATTTAATATTTGCTTATGTTTAACACTAGATACTATGAGGGTGAACCCAGATCGTGTGTTGGCCCCCGCTCTAGTCTATGTTAGAGGTGTTGTTGGAGTATTTGTTATGCTATGAGCTTGTCAAAGACTTCCCTTACTACAACTTCCCTTGTTTGTATCTCTTGTTGTTGTTCTTTTGCTTACGCAACCAAGGATGTGTGATTGATATCTCAAGAGACTTGTTTGGGGTCCCTTGGGTTCCCCATTCATTGTGTCATGTCTAGGACCTCGGATTGGATCGTGAAAAACTTGGTATCAAAACTCTAGGTTGTTAATAGTCCTCAGAATCCAACACATCATGTCGAATGGGAGGCTTATGAAACATTTTAGGAAATGTATCAATTCTTCATGATCTATATTATGCGGTAGAGCTAAGTCCCCTAAGGCTTATTATTGATTCCTAACCATTACATTTCAGAATATGTCTTAAGCTACTCAGAATGGTGGGTAAGGCAGTGACCATCTCTCACTTGGGGGTCAACTTCCCAATAGGGATATGTCGAATGAGGAGGTTCGTAATGCTCTATGGCTATTGGCCTTGGTTATAACCAATCAACTCAATCAACAACGAGTGCTCCCGAGACTTCAAGGGATAAGAGGAGGGAGAGTGAGACTAAGAGGGCCCGAGTTGGTGGTGCATTATCTCATACTAGTCTATCGGTTCCCAAGCACAAGAGGAAAAGGGTCCTGTTTTCCACTTGTCAAAAGTGTGGCATGAAACATCATGGGAGGTATTTGGCGAAAGTTGAGGGTTGTTTTAAGTGTGGAGGACTTGGGAAAAAGATGAGAGATTGCCCAGTTGCCTCAAAGGAAGGGAGGAGAAGGGTCCAAATTGAAGGTGGTAATGATAGGATGGCTCGTCTTAGGTGCCGAAAGTGTGGGAGAAATCATAGTGGCACATTTTGGAGGAACACGGGTGCATGCTTTGGGTATGGAAAGATGGGCCACAAGGTTCCTACCTGTCCATATGTTCAAGGGAAAGGCAAGGGTGTTGGTGTTCGAGTTTCCCCAACATGTGACAAATATGGAAGGTACCACCCGGGAGATTGCTTGGCCGGTTCAAGTGCATTTTTCGAGTGTGTTGCAAAGGATCACAAGTCGAGACATTTCCCATAGATTACTAAGGATTATGAGGATGGTTGTTGATGTTTTCAACCATACCCCTCTATGAATCACTAGACGTGGAGTAATGCTTTACAGGTATGTTAAAAGTTTTTGATTTGGATGTGTATGCATTGATAGATCAGGGTGCCACTCTTCATTGTATTACTCCTTTTGTTTCCAAAAATCTTCATGTTAATCTCTAATTATTGTGTGAACCTTATGAAGTGTCAACTGCCCGTTGGTGAGTCCACTATTGCTAGACGACTCTACAGAAATTGTCCCACATTCAATTTGCATAAAATCTTGCCTTATAATTTTGTTGAATTAGATTTGGAGGATTTTGATGTCATTCTTGGGATGGATTGGTTGCATGCATATTATGTTTTTATTGATTGTATGTCATGCCCCATAGTCCCGTACGACGGACCGACACTCGTTGCCTATAAGGCTTGGGAGAACCAACCTGTAACTATATGCGTTCTATACATATTATAAGGGATATCTACATTTGACATGCTTTTAAGAAGATGAATAGTGATAACAAGCCAAAAGTAAAGGCATATGACTAGGCCGTTGGGGCCACGCTGTCTAAAGTGCGAGACATGACTTCACTGTGCTTTACATAGTCTACAAA
>JAABOM020062134.1:0-10472 GCA_011800125.2 Solanum clarkiae
TGATTATTTGTTATTGATATTGAAGTGATACTTACTTTTAGATGTGAATGTTGTTAAGGTTGTGATGGTATTGAGATCGAGGATATGACAATGTTTATGGTATTGATCTATCCATTCTTGATTTTGAGAAATATGAATTTGTATGAGCATCTTGCATATTTTATTTCCATGAGCATGATTATTTGCATTTACTATGTGTTTGCTGGATGATCCAAGAAAAGAAATGCAAAGCCGAAGGGAAATGGTTCCAACTAGTGAAAAAGAATGAGAATTAAAGAGGATGTACTATGATTCAAGGGACGTATCGCACGCCACGACGGATACTATTATTCAAGGGTCGTGTCGCACGCTGCAACGATTACTATGATTCGAGGGACGTGTCGCATGCCGCGATGGATACTATGATTCGAGGGTCGTGTCGCACACTGCGACAGATACATGGTCCATGTATGGCCCCCATGGGTTCTGACTGAGGTATGTTTATGATCAACGAATGTGTATCACTAGGACAAACATGCATCATTCTATGTGATATTGCATTGCATTGCATTACATCTCATTATCATTTATAAACGTGTGAGTGTTTTGTGAAACTTATGATAGATGCACTTGATCCCTGGTGTTGTTGATATATAATAGTTTTTGTGGTTATTGAGCTATCTGCTATGTACATTGTGAACTGTTATGATGGACTGATTTTATGCAGGTTGTAGTTGTGGGGGTTTGGTTGGAGTATTGGGGGTACCGGTATTCTATATTACTTAATTTTGTGTTTAGTAGCTCACTTGCTGAGTACCGTGTGTTTGGTGCTCACCCCCCTTGCTACAATAATTTTGTAGGTTGCGAGCCTGAATTGTCGTGATACTCTCCACTCTTCCTTGTCCGAGGCTTTCTGTGGAGATTATGAGAGGTAGCTGTTTGTCGTCCCAGCTGACTTCTTACTCCTATTTATGATTTTGTTCAATTCTAGAGATAATATCATTTGATACTTGTATTTTCTTTCGAATCTATTGTAATACATTAGAAGCTTGTGCACGTGACAACCAGGTTTTGAGGGATTTTCATTAAGTTGACTTATTATCCGTAATTGAACTTTCACTTTTATTATAATTCCACATTTTTAATGTTATAGTTCTGGTTGTAGGCTGACTTGTCTTGGTAAGATAAGACGAGTGCCATCACACCTGAATTTCGGGTCATGACAGTCTGAGTCATGATTATAGGGGCAAGCCTATGGTATTATTCATTATGCATGAATATGTTTTATGAGAGTGAGTATTTTTGCACAATCCCAAGGTTAAACATGAAATCATCATTGAGTGTCAAATATGGAACTTCTTTCTGTGAGGGAACTTGCATTGCATTGTTAGCATTTGACTTATTCAGTGATTGTAGACAGTTGATAGCCCCTTGCTTGTCAGAGTTGTGTTGTCACATGCATCAGTTTGTATTGGTTTGCTAAATAACTATCTAATCCTATTTTGAAAAGCTAGTGTGGGTATTTGAGTTTGAGATGTATATGATGTATGTCATCGAGTTGAGGTCTATATGTTACTATATTGTCTATATAGATTAAGTCATCGCTTGAGGACAAATAATAATTTTAAGTTGAGGGTATTTATGTGCTACCAAAACACAACATATTTAATGCTTAAAACTTAGGATTTTATGTGTTCTCAATACGATATTTATGGGTTTTATGTGTTTTCGTGTTTAGATTTGCAGGAATACAGGTTGTTCATGATTTGGGGAAAAATTGCATAAGATTGCTGGTTTTTGATGATTTACCAGACCCTCTACGGATCACAGAGCATTTTATGAGTCATAGAGGAAGTTTTGTGATAGATTCCAGTAAGGGATGAATTATGAAGATCAACTTAATGAGACATGCATACGAGTCATAGAACATTCTACGAATCGTAAGGATAGGTTTCGTAAAGACTTTCAGTGAGGGACAATTTGATGAAGTTGAAGCCTACGAACATGCAGTACGAGTCATAGATCAGTTTGTGAGTCGTAAAGTTATGTCGTAGAAGAAAAGTACAGAATCTTAGGAGCTGAATACGAGACCCCGACTATAAACCGTAAGAGACACTATGAGTCGTAGAGACCTTTCGTGGAGTTTGCCAACCAATTTTTCTATTTTATTTATGACTTAATTGTAATTATTATGAATAGTACTTTTAGGTTATTTTTTAAGGGGAGACATTATTATTCAGTAGTTTTAGGGTTTGTACTTGGAGAACTCAATACTTGGGAGAGAAGATTATGACAAAACACTTGTGGGTAAATTTAATCTTCAATCTTGTGATTCTCATCAATCTTGGATTTGCTTGATTTCAATTCAATTGTGTAAGTGTTTAATTATATCTTCTCAATTCATAATTTCTTCATCTATACATAGCATGAGTAGCTAAATCCACAACTAGGGTTGTGGGAACCATGAAGAACTAACAAAGTAAACCCGAATAATTTATAATTCTTATATTGGGTATATGCATGTATTAATCAATTCTCTTCATTTTACATGTTTTCTAGTGGTGTCCAATATTAGAACCCGCATAGTGTTACTGATTGGACCAAGGTAGTAATGAATAAGAAAAAAGATTAATTAACAGGATTTGATTGATGTGTTCCCGTCTAATCAACCGAACTGGGCAAGAGGAGGTTGTACTGGGACTTATAGGTAATGGTTAGTATTGCACACTATGGAGATGGTCCAAGTCATTTAGTGAAATTTTCCTCTCACCTTTGACCAAAGGGCTTGGTGAACTTAAATTACTATCCTACATACTATGCACTAGACAAGAATTGGTTTATCCGACGATACTAAGTTGGAGAATCATGGGGAACACAATACCCTAGTTGCTCTCTATTGATTGATTGTTTCTTGCGATAGTTAGTTTAGTTTATGTTCTTATTGATTATTGTAAACCCCCTCACTTCGGAGAATTGAGTTGGTTAACTACGTGAATTGCTTTGTGGTAAATCTGTCTTGAGTCTACTTATTCCCTATGGGTTTGACCCTAACCTTTATTAGATTTTATATCTTGATAACGACCGTTTTATCCTCTAAAAAAGAGGTGTAACTTGGGTAACATCAACTACTCAATGGAAAAATGTTACAGTTAAGAAGATTTTGATAGAATAATGGCTAAAGTAAACAAAATTGATCATAGGGTTAAAGATTATCTTAAAAATATTGGTTATGAAAAATGGTCAAGAGTACATGCAACTTTAAATAAAGGGAGGATGATGACGTCTAATATAGCAGAATGTATGAATGAGTGTCTTGTGGAGGCAAGATAATTACCTATAATTTTTTTTGGAGGAAGCAAGAATTCTATTTGGATCATGGAACTGCAAGAATAGAGAAAAGGCATCATACACTAAAGATTCGTTAGATAGGAAATTCGAGGATATTCTTGTTAAGAATATTATAAAATTTTTGAGAATGCGAGTACATATAATTTATTCTATTTAATTGTTTGAAACTTTCAATATTCTATAAAAATTAAATATTCTAGTTGGAGTATGAATTTTGTTTGGTAGTTTTCAGATTCTTATCAATGTTGGGACTATTCAATTAAATTTTGTTGATATGATATGAATATTTTGTTGAGATATATTCAACTTACTCATGCAAACAACTTGGCAGGTGGTTCCTGCTTCAGAATATATATTCTCTATTTATGATTCCAACAGAAAATTTATTGTTTATCTGGAAAGAAAAACATGTAGTTGTGGGAGGTTCTTAATTGACGAAATACCTTGTTCTCATACAATAGCTGTGTTGATGACAAAATATGTAACAAATATGCATCCATATTGCTTTGATTACTACAAGCCATAAGTATCAGCTAATACATATGAAGTTCTAATGGTTTCAATGCCGAACAGAGAAGACTGGACTGCTCCGAAACACGTTCTGGAAGAAATTATACTGCCACCAAAGTGCAAGAGGTTGCCTAGATGACTAAGAAAAGGGAGAAAGAAGAATGCTGGCAAAAAATCAAGGGTAAGAACAAAGTGTTGTGCACGATGTGGCCATGAAGGACACAATAGAAGAATATGTATTTTCTATCCAAAAAATGATACATTTAGTTAATGGGGATTGCTTTTGTGATTTTAATCTGATATGTTGAGAATATTTCAAATAAAGTGAAATTTTTTGACTCAATAGTCATATGGTTGCAATAATATAATACATGTTGGATGCATATTCATATTTTTTTTTTGGTTTGATTGTTAATTGTGGGAAGCACCAATTGTATGAGTAAGTAATCTCATTTTGAAAGAGTAGTTTAAGTAAAAATCACAAAGGTGTCAGGTGTTAAATTTGACAAATTAGTGATTTGTATAGACCATATTCATATAAGGAAAATTCAAATTGAATGAGCTGACACCTAAATAATACCAGGAATTCTACGATATTTTACGTATCAATAGCTGTGTGGTAGATAAAAATAAACGTATCAGTGCATAAAACCAAACTTATATAACAATGCATCAGTGAATTCAAATATGTATCAGCGAATTCAAATATGTATCTGCCTATGTAGGTCTCATATATTCAGTTGATACGTAAATAAATACAATATGATTGATATTATACATATCAGTAGTTGGAGTGAATATAGTAAAAATTTTAGGTATCAACACATGTATTTATACTTAATAGCGTTAATTATTAGACCAGAAAAATACAATTCCAATACCATAATTGTTGTATTTATATCGTGAACAATACAATTCGAATAATTATTGTATTTGTATCATGAACAATCCAGTGAATCCGAATATGTATCAGCATATGCAGTTCTCATATAGTCATACTGAAATTTTTTAGATAAAAACAGATGATACGTAAATGAATACAATATGGGTGATATTATACGTATCAGTAATTAGTGTGAAGATAGTGAAAAATATACGTATCAATGTATGCATTTATATTTAAGAGATAAAAAGTATCAATGAATCAAAATACCAAATTGGATGACATTATATGTATCAGAAGCTAGTGAGATAGTACTAGAAATATAGGTATCAATTCATGTATGTATTATTAAATGAAAAATATATTAGTGAAATAAAAATATGTATCACACATGCACTTGTCATAATATGTACCGATACTTCTATTTTTCAAAAAAGGGTATCAGTCAGCATATTTTCAACATAAACAAAAATATTAAAACTAACCAAAATAAAACGTTAAGTAGAATGTAAAAGTGTTTTACAAAAACATAGTCAGATATAATAACATGTCCAACAAAAGCAATATAAAAGAAATCAGTAGCCAAACAGAAAACTATTTTACATTAACCAAGTTCTCTTGACTGGGAGGGGGGGCGCTTAGTTTTAGGCCTCGGCGGATCATCGTTTTCGCTTTGGTATCCTTCTTTTGCTTTTTCATGCGTGTATTCCATAGTAATATTGTATATCTCCTGTGAAGATAATCAACATTGATATGAACTGACTGTAGTGGAATTTCATCGCTGAGGTGCTCTGCAAAAACAACAAAAAAAACACCATAGTTTTTAAAAAAAATTTACAAAAAATTAAGAGAGAAATATATAGTGTAATTGTAAATAAAATCAATTTTAAAATACTGACAGGCTATCACTTTATTTTTGAGAAATGTTTTGAACTAACTCAATATGAAAATGATGTTCTGGATCAAGAAGACAATCGTTTGACTTGTCCTTTTGAGCATCCAATGTATTCCAATCTGTTCACTCAGTTTTCTAAAGAAATTCACTACTGTCAAGATAAATTGGGAGCATCAGTACCAACTTTTGACCTCCTCAGATGCCTTTTTTCTTCTCCAATCAAGAGATGAATTATACACACATATCACCCTTTCTTTGTAAACAACAACAACCAAAATTCAATGATAATCGACAATGCAATTAATAGGGATGTACACCAAATTCGAAGGTTTTCCAATAACGATAGAATATTCCTTTATAATGCTAGTCACTGATCTTTTATTATTTGGCTACAAAACACCCACGTGCCAAGTTTTCCTAGGTACTAAGATTATCCTGAGAAGGTGAATAATGTCTAGAATATGCAACATCAATGTAGTTTTTGAAAATATAGTTTGTTGTCGTGTATCAGTACTGATTGATGTATTGAAACTTGGCTTTCTTCTGAAGGTAATAAAATATAACATCAAGATGCTGCCAAGATAAATATTATCCGTTATTATTAAATACTCTAGTATTTACAAGTAAAATTTATTTATACTAAAATATAATTGTGAGCAATTCATGATATGAAAATATTGCTGGTAAAAATACAAAAAAAAAAAAAAAACTTGTACCAATGTAAAAGTTTTTTACAGGTGATACATGTTATCTATTATATTGATATGAAATTTGATATATCAGTTCTTAATGATATGACACACATCTATTGATACAAATAGAACTAGGAATGATACATGGTAGATATAACACTGATACATACATATAGAGAAGTTTGATATTGTATAATTTACGTATCAGTTAGGCATATTATTTATTTATTTACTAAACTGATACATAATAATCAATAAAACACTGATACATATATAGATAAATTTTGATGCTATGAAGTTTATGTATCAGGTAAGCATGTTATTTGTTTATTTATTAAACTGATACATAAAGTTACAGATTGGATGAAATACATAAAGTCACAGATTGGATGACTTGTTCATAAAAAACATATTATATTGACAGTAAAATCAAAATTTGAATGAACATACCTCATCAATCCAATATTTATTCATCTGCGACATCACATAGAACCAATTCTTGTTCATAGGAGTTGCCACGACAAAGTTAAATTTTTCAAAATCAAGAGAAACACTTCTTAAGTTGTAATGTTCTTCACCTAGTTTCCTAAAAAATAATTAAGTAAAAAGTACTACAAATTATCCCATTTTTTTTAAAAAGCCAGTAAGAGAATATTACATTAGATAACAGGTTGGACACTTACTTATTCGCATACATCCTCGGAAGGCCTTTTTAAACCCAAATGCAAATTCTGTGAGTAAATCCAGTGAAGGATTGTAACATATACTAAAATCATCAAAGGGATACTTTTGTTGGAATTTGTATGACATTCACCTTTCCCTTATATCTTGACCCAAACTCATTTAAGAACGAGGATTAAAAAAATTTAAAAAGCTGCCTATTTCAGGCAGCAGATGTCTTTGACAAACGGTGTACCATAATCTCCTTAGATGGAAAAGTGGTGGATAGCTGACTACCACGGAGAAGGTATGAATCTTTGGTGTTTTCTTCCTACATATCATTATTTAGACAAGTTATTAGTAAATAGTATAACAATCAATATTAATTTAAGATATTCTGGTTTGGAAGTTTACCATTATATCATGCTTCGAAGGAATACTATTCTTTTGTCCCTCTTCAATTACAAAACTGAGAGGCTCACTTCCACCAACTAGTTGATGTTGTTGTACTGCTTTTACACTAGAAAAATCACCCTGAATGATAGCGTTTGACAAGAGATATTATATAATAATTCATAAAACATGTGTTTTTATAAAACTAATTAATGTGTTACCCCTTTTGAGCTTGAAGCGATTTTGTTCGTCATAGTAGCTTCCATGAAAATTTTCTCCCCGGTTGCTGCAGCTGATGAAGTGACTTTCTTTGAGATTGTTGCATCTTTGTCTATTCGAACAACTTATGTTTGAATATAAAAAAAATATTATTGTATCAGGACTGTATTGTTCATGAATTCAATATATATATCATAAAAAATATGTGTAGTGATACAAAAAATAAAACTTGATATTTAATAAATGTATCAATGCTATGATGACACATAATACTTGTGCTTGTGCATCCTACTGATGTTCGGCAGATCCATGAGCCTCATATGACCATACATTTTCTGGGACATCTTTTTTAACTTGGATGACTGGCACATATTTTTCCACGTCCAGAATATCTGTATCAACTATCGGGGCAGGTTGTTCAACTACAATCGAGGCAGATGAAACATCCATATCTTGGTAGAGAAAGTTAGTTAATACAGTTAAATGTAAATATTGGTACTTAAATTCAACAACATACATGAAAAAAATTGTTATATTTTCAGTAAAATGTCTCAAATTATTATGTGGTCCAATTAAACATTGATGTGATACCTATCATTAAGCACGATATAAAATGATATAACTATATATCAGTGTATAATATGATGTAAATAACTATGTATCAGGATACAAGACATAAAATTTTATCAACACACAAGTAAAATGATACAAAATGGTGCACATAATGTATGATACTTATAATTTCAAATAAACATGATATATGAATATATCAACTATGTATTAGTATACAATTCACAAAAAGTATCACTACATAAATAACATGATACAAAATGATGCACATAATGCATGATACTTATAATGTCAATTAAACATGATACATGAAATTAAAAAATCATATTTGAAGTATTAGCAAAGATGATATTTGTTGCATCATGATACAAATAAATATGTATCAGTACCCAATACAAACAAAAAAACTCCATTAAAAAACTACTGGAATATGTATGATATTAGATGCAAAAAATGAAGTTGATATATAAAAAAAATCTTTGGAATAATGTACTCTGCCATAGTAGATTTATGAATATCAAAAACTCCTTGCACTTCGGGCAGATTTGCCAGTTCTAATACCTCTTTTGAAAGCTCCATAAGTACTAATTAAATTATTTTTTCTGGTTGAATATCTACATCATCAAATCCATCATGATCTCCCGCTGGGAGATGTTCTTCAACTTCGTTGGGGGTATTTATACCAACAATACTCTTTATAAAGAATGAAAAGAAAGTCAGACTAAAATAAAAATTTGAATAGTATAATTCAATGTGATACATATAATATAAAAAAGGTGTTAGTATGAATCACGAAGGCTTATTGAATGCACAATATACCTTTTTATGTATAAAAAATAAAGTAAAAATTAACATTAATTTGTATCAACATAACGAGCTTCTAGTAGAACTTTAAAAAAATATAATGAATTATCAGGAAAAAATATACCTCAGTGGTGTCGGAAGTGTGCAAAATTTCTTCCATTACTTTAGTTGTTATTTTTGGGAGCAATAATCAAGTCGTCAAGCGAATCGTCATGAACTGCCTGACCAAAATCACCAAGGACATTCAGAACTGGTTCATCATCTATCTCCCAAAAATGTGACAACAAAAATCATAAATGTTATGGTATGGATTCAGAAAAAAATATTAGTAAATGATTTAATACCTCCTCAGGTGTATGTACTTCCTTTCCTAAAGCTCTCATTATCTCAGTGTGATTTATTTTTATCAATGTCTCTATAGCAATGATATTTTCATCACGAGCAATGAGCTTTCGACCAACCTTCTTAAATAAATGATTATATTAATTAATTGTTATCTAGGTTTGTATATGATAAAATAAATAATGAAGTGTTACTTACATATTTCTTCAAAAATTGCTTCACTTTATTAACGTCTCTGCTTTCTTCATGCTTCGTAGGTCCTTCTGGATGATCGACAGGATTGGGTACAGTTGCATGTGTTGTTGTTTCTTTGGTGATTTGTACATGCCATACTGTCCTTTTAGTCTTGACAATTTACACTGCGATAGATTTTTTCCCACGATCAGGCCTCTTCTTGGCCTGTGGTTGTGGTGTATCAACAACGCACTTGGACCTTCTTAAAAGATGTTTTGGTGGTTCTGAACTGAAATCCTCAAACCCCGTTCAAACATCTTTATCCACCTACTCTGGATGCACCTGTGATCTGCTTTGACGAGGAGATGTTGATGACACTGTATCAAGAATGTCTGTTGGGGCTGGTAATTGAAGTGCTCTCAGTTCATCTTCTGTACGAATTATGTTGGAATAGCCATTCTAAAAAAATGAGAATATAAATAAACAAACTGATATGCATCTATGTATAATAAATATAGTTAAACAAGGTGACATGTTCCATAAATAACTTATCCAGTAGATAATTGATACAAATATTTTATAAAAATACAATATGATACAAATATTGGCACGCCCTGGGAGTGGACCCAAGTCATGGCTGGCACCTAGAGACTATTTCTAGTCCCAAGCAAATCACTTGGCTTCGTCACATTCATTCAGTCAATCATTTTACAAATCAGTGGAAGTTAACAGAATATAAATGGGGACATCTATCATCTAGTCTTAAAATAATAATATAAATGAAAATCCAGTAGAAAGAACTAACTCACAATCTTAACAATTAATATCCGACTCTAGTCTATGAAACCTCTATCACTTTCTGTTAGACCCCGTATTTTCTTTAAATTAAGGATAATTGTACAATTGGTAAATTTTGTTATAGATGCCGTGTAATTTGAACTTAAGTATATTTCCGGTGCATGATTAGAGTATCAAGTGAATTTGACGTGTGTAATTAAGTTTG
>JAABOM020062135.1:0-10470 GCA_011800125.2 Solanum clarkiae
TAGCATGATAATGATCCAAGTAAATATAATATGACATACCTCAAAGTTGCTTGCTTCCCCTTTCTCTTTTTCCATGATAGAAGAGTGCCTTTCGAAATTCTGATAAGAAATTTAAACAAACAGTCGATGAAAAATTTCTCGAATGTTAATTATTAAATTGGCAATAAAAACAAAAGAAAAAGAAAATGTTGTTACCTTTAGCAATAGAAGCTCTTTGTTTGAGAAATAATGTCAAGGAGAGTTGTTTGCTGAATGAAGAATCAAATAGGTAGATCTGGATTTACAATAATTTAAAGATTATTAAAATACAACTCATTGACTTTAGTACTATTATTTATTATCTTATTCAAATGTATTCACATGGGCAGATGAAATTGACAGTTCATTGATAGTAGTCATTGACTTTTGAATTCTGTATCATCTTTTTTGATGCTTCTATTTTTGAGTTACCACTATGTTCTCTCCGGTTGTGAGAGCCTCCGTAAGTTGGAGATTGGAGACTGCCCTTTTCGTGATGAGGCTCTGTTGGCCAATGCATGTCTAATTGTTCAGTAAGTTTTGAAGGCAGAAGTTGCCAGGGCTTAATGTTGAAGTTATAGACGAGAGGGGTCATCCGGATACGAGACCAGAAAGTTGCCCTGTTGAGAAACTTTACATATACAGGGCAGTAGCAGGAAGGAGGCTCGACACTCCTCGTTTTGTTTGGATAATTGATGAAGATGCAGCATTGAATATTGTATGAATGCAAAGAAAAAAAGAAAGAGAGAATGACAGGTGGAAAACAACAAAGCATATAATAAGAGATACCTATTGGTTTAACTTTTATAATGTATAACTAAAATTAACCGTCCGAATAACAGAGGGGTCTTTTTAGTATTCAGTTAATTATTAATTTTTTTTAATTTTTAAATTATCACTTTAAAATACACTATTATTAAAATATTTTTTTGTAAGTATGTATTTAAAGAAACACTTTAAGTCACCAAACAAAATGTTGTTAATCTACCCAACAACAAAGTACAACTTAATGTTTATTCTGCCAAGTCTCTTCTTTCTGCTTAAATAACGGGATATTCTTCCGGCCAACAACTTGAAGCTCATCTCCTCCCGCCCTCATATCATCAGCATATTCCGTAATGTTCTTAGCGGAATCTTCAAGATGAGGGTTCTTTAAAAGTTTGATAACTTTTAATGAATTAATATCCCCAAAACAAGGTGGAATCTCCTCAAGAATATGACATTCCCGCAGTTTTAATTTCTCCAGCACGGGAAAGGATTCCTCTCCAACGTCCCACTTGCCGAGAATCACTCGACTCAAGTTCAAATATTTGAGATTCTCAAAGGTGTCTTTCTCCCTCATGTTCCATTCTCCCCCCCCCCCCCTGCATGATTGAATGACAAAGGATCAACTCTTCAAGGTTGGGCAGTCTCCCTATTATTGATAGTGCATCAGATGTTCAGAGCAAAGTTATACAACTGCTATATTTTAAAATTCAAAGGGAAGTGAAAATCCCATGACCAATTTCTCTCATCTATGTTTGAACTTTCAAATTGTATAGTGAGTTGTTCTAGTTCAGTTAGGAAATCCAATTTAGGGAACCAATGTTGCTGTGTTGATGATTCCTTGAGAACAAATTGAAGCTCTTGAAGATTGGGAAATCTTTTGAAAATATCCTTTGTGTCTTTCGAATAGGAAAGCACGACGTGTTGTAACAATCTCAACTTGTCTAACTTTGTGTCCTCTGCTATCACTATTGATTCATCTGCTGCATCCAAATCAAAGAAAGAAGAAGAAATCACGTGCAGCGTTCGCAATTTTATAAGATCCCAAATTCTTGGTAATAGTACCAAGGTTGTTCCGTTGTTTTTGAGATACAGGGTTTCTAGATTCCAGAGGTTTGAGAAAGATGCAGGCAAAGATTTAACTTCTGTCTCAATGTATAGCAACCTTAAATGAATCAACATGCATATTTCATTCAGCAAAGAATCTTTCACCTTGATAAAAGACGAGTACAGTTGTTGACACCCAATTTTTACCCTTCATAACACGAATTAATTATGGAAAGCTAATATTGACAATTTAAAATAATTAGTTTTCAGAATACGAAAAAATATTTTTAAAATAAACGTCTTTATTTAAGAAGTATTATTTTGAAATTAATTTAATTATTTTAGATTGATAATATTAAAAGCTCTTAAGTTAATTTGTATTACTTCATCGTATAGTTGAATTAGCCATTCGAATTCAATTTAATTACGTTTTGTAGTCAATTGAATTCAAATGGCCAAGATCGCAATCAACTGGCCAAATTTTAAATTGAATCCCTTACACCTTACACCCCATCATCTTCAGATTTGGTTTAAATCCATCCCCAGCCCAATTCCAATCCCATGCCCAGCCCAATTCTAATTTCTTACCCAGCCCAAATCCCATTTACATCAGCCAACATATATATGATACTACATATCCGCGCGTGGGGGACACACGCCCCCAATTCCCCTGGAACGTGCACACAGTCTCCCCTTTCCCTTCTCCTTCAACGCCAAACCAACGAAGAAAACCATCAAACCAAACCCAGAAACGCAAAAACCACTTGTCCCTCAACGTTCCTCTAACAAACTCCGTACATACGTGTCATCATCTCCCCTCTCCTTCGTCCTTGTTCGAAATCGAGCCGTCCACCTCCCCTCGTCCCTATATTCCCTTTGGGATTTTTGGATTCAAAATAGGAAAGAATTTGGGGATTAAAACGGAAATTATCCCTAATTTCTATCCTATTAATTGGCAGCCGTGGATAATCGAAAAAATCCTAAAAAACTCGAATCGATCTCACAGTAGTCGTTTACCCAAAATACGTTCAATTTCCATTTAGAGTGAAGGAATTTTAGCAATTCTCATTCAATTTCGAGATTTCTCGGAGCTAGGGGGTTCTGTTGCTCTGAAGCTGGGGGTTCCTGGTCTCAAGTCAGAATACGAAACTCGATTCGCAGTGGTGTAAGCGCTTTCACGCTCGTCGTCCCAGTTCCTGCTACCGAACAGGTAATATCTTCAGTTCCTTCACTCGATTCCTGTCGAAATAGTGTGTTTGTTTGGGTTGCTTGATTGTCTGTTTTGAGTTTTTCATTTGAATATCGGGGTCTTGTGGCGATGCTGGATGGTTGTATCCTGTTGGGGTATTCTTGTTTTTCAGGAATTAATGCTGCGGTTTTACTGCTGAGTGATAAGAAGTTGCATTGGGTGTTGATATCGACTTTCCTGTTCACCCTTTCTTTTCTGTATCTTGACTAGTTCTAGCTAATATTGGCCTAACTTGTCAATGTACGAACCTCTTGTGCTCCCAAATCTTTCCTACAGATGATCATAAGTTTGAAAGACTGTTCTGAATTTTCGATGTTTAGAATGTATGCCTGTTTTGATCACCGAACTTCAAATTCAAGCATGTTCTTCCTTGTCTAACTGGTGAATTCCTGTACAGTTCATTATGATGCATTCGTTCTATTTCAAAGTTTCCCCTGATTGTATGTTAAAATTGTGACCAACTTTGAGCCCAGATTTTCCTGGCTCTGTTTGTATCTTTTCTGATTGATTTTATACAAGCTCGAGTGTCTAAGCCTCAACCTTCGCTCATGTGAGCTGAAAGTCAAGTTCTCTTGCTTAAGTGTTTTTGTTATTATGTTCATAATACGTCAAGGGATCACTGTGAAAGGAGAGCATGGTTTCTTTACGTCTGTTCTGTTTTTTTTCATGGATTCGATGCTGTTGGACTGGTATTACAAAGTTATAGCAACCTGTACCCATTTTGCTTTGATATCTGCCTCTGTTTTGAAGCCTAGCTTTGTGCCCACCCTTTAAAAGGATAAAAATGGCATAGTTGGTGGAGTAGTAGTCTGACTTGTTCCTGTAATGGCTACGGCTGGGCTAATTTCTCCCTGTTTCAACTCTCAATATAGCTAGTGATAAGATACTGGCTGGTTTGACCAATAGAGGTTACTAGGAACTGTATTGGTATCGTATTGGCATAGTCTTGATTCACTTAGTGACGTAGTAGCTGATTTTGTTGCTATTAGACAGGGTAAGCTACTATGTGCTTGATAAGCACAATAATGGCTATTGAGTCTGCTCCTAAAGTTTGCTTCATCTCTTTATCTAGTCTGATTTCCTCTTTCAATAATGCAAGTTGTCTTTATCTTTAGGATTTTGGGGAAATCTAGGTGGTTAATGTCATTTGTTTAGTTTAACTAATGCTTCCGGCAGTTCGTTTGTATTTCAGTAGTAGATTTTGGTTTATTGATTAGTGTTCAAGCTTTTAGTTTACTTGTTTCAAACCCCCCCTCGATTTGTCTACTATGAAACTTGGTCATTGTCCAGTCTTCTTTAAACGGGTAGAATTATTTGACACTAAAATGTTATTTGCAGAGTGAGACCTTCTTTGTTTCCTTCTACAAGAAATCTAAGCTACTGGTTTGCTCCCTCTCTTTGTATTCTTTACTTATCAAGTAATGCACCTTGCTGTAATCGAGTCTGTCTGAACCTCCCACTAACATGCCCTTACTTGGTTGCTAATTGTGTAAGTCCACTGTGAAGTCTCATCGGGAAAGGCTAACTTCATGTGAATTCAAGCATGCTATTCTCATTTCTCCATGTGTTATGGTCATTTTAGTATGAAATTCCCTTTATGCAGTAATATTTTTGTCCTTAAATTTAATCTTGGATATGTTTGGTAGCTTATACGTTCTTTATTCTTCCTTTGTATGCGATCTTGTGTCGAGCCCCTTCGGGACTCCATCTTTACACCTAGTGTCTCCCTTGAGTTATTAGCAGCGATAATATGTGTCTTGGAAGCTGGAATACAGGTTTCGGGAGCATAAAATCAGCATATATACCTTGATATACACTAATATGCAACATATATACACTAAGTGTATATCACAGGATATGGGCCACAAGCCCATTTAGAAGGAAACAACATGTGTGGTCCAGGAATTGGTATATAGTTTTCTTGAGGAGCTAAAAACAGTGTATATATACACCGATATACACCCGTATACAGCATATATACCACACAGACATGGAGATATGGGTCAAAGCCCACTGGACAGCAGCATGACAGATTTTTTTATGGGCCAAAATCTAGAATTAAGACAGGTTGAAGAAGAATTGAGCCTGCCAAAGCCTAATTTATTTTGTTATTGTCTCTTATTATTTGTTGTGATATTGATGCTTTGTCTTAACAATAACATTAATTCACTGTTATTATTTGTTATTAATCTAATCGTTTCCCCAATATTGTGTCCATTTATGTCAATTTTCATTATTAATGATTTTTAAGTTTTGAAATCATCTGTGCAATTTATTTTTGGGGTTTGAAGTGTTAGTTAATTTTAAGCTTAATCAATTTTTGTAAAATTATCAACATTTTTCAAGTTCAGTCAAATTCTTTTAAATTTAGTCAATTTCTTTCAAACTTAGTCAAATTTTATCAAATTCTTTCAAGTTTAGTCAAGTTCTCTCAAATATAGTCAATTTCTTTCAAATTTAGTCATGTTTTGTCAAATTCTTTCAAGTTTAGTCAAGTTCTTTCAGATTTAGTCAAGTTCTTTCAAGTTCGGTCAAGTTCTTTCAAAATTAGTCAATTTCTTCAAATTTAGTCAGTTCTTTCAAATTTAGTCAGTTCTTTCAAATTTAGTCAGTATTCTTTCAAATTTAATCGATTCTTTCAAAATTAATCAACTTTTAAACTAGTCAACTTTTTCAAAGTCAATCAGATCTTTTAAAAGTTAGTCAATTTCCTAATCGTCGGTTAATCGCATGTTAGCGATCATTCTAAGTGATTGAGTTCTTCTCAAAGTGGAAATTGAACTCGAACCCTTCCTTTGGTATATTTTTAAAAGATTTTTCTATTAGGTATTTTAAAATGTTTATTGGTTTCCTAATTATCCTTAAAATTAGGTGGCGACTCTTTCAAATTTCGTAAATTTGATTTGTACTTAAATTAATTAAGTATTAAATCGGATTTTTAAAAGTCAAATCATTTTTTGAATTAACAGAAATGGCGACTCCACTGGGGATTTTCAATTAGGTTCTAACCACTAGATTAGGTTGTTTGACTAATTATTCTATTTGTTTAGTTGTATTTCCTTATTTGCTTTATATGTTTAAATTCTTCGATATTAAATTGTGATTTGCATTTCATGGCACTTGTATTATATCTTGTGTATTTGAGAGGATGGTTTTGCGAACCCGATGCCGGATTTCCAAATACTTAACCCTTTTCGAAATAAGTGGCAATTTATTAGTTCATAATGCGTTCAATGGTTGTCATGATGTCTAGTTCAGGTTGTCCGCCTGGGTTCCCGGTCCATTCAAAACCTACTCTTAGACACCTAGGATAGAGCGAAGCCAAATCCCTACTTCTAAGCATTGGCCTAAGACGACCTAGCATGTAAGGCGTATTGGGCCCATTAGAAGACCACTTTGAGTTCAAAGTGGCCCCCGACCCAAATGGACGATCATGCTTATGTGTTTATATTTGAAGGATGCATGTGTTGTTTGGCGAACCTTTTCCCCTCGGGGTTGGGAGTTCATTTTAATAACACATGTTAATCAAAAGAGGGTTGTTTACAGGGTATTACAACTAAAGACGTTCAGAGACGCCGAGAAGTCCAAAAAGAAGAAATCTTCCACGAAGATTTAGCTTAGGACTATACCCCTGCGTGGGATTAATTATTTTGTATCCCTTTCCCATATTATGTATCTCTATTGAGTTTATTCATAAAGCCAGTATAAATATTTTTGGGACAAAGGAATATTTAAAATTGCGTATACATCCTTTTAATCGTTAGGGCCACCCTTGGCACAAAAGGGTCATATATCTGTTTAGGAGGCGTAATATCTGTTTACGTGATATATTTTATAACTGTTTGTGTGATTATGTTGCTTTGTGTGAAGACTTCTAGTCCACTTCTTTTCGAAAGTTTCTAGAATCCCCTAAACACATAAGTCAAGTCACTATCAAAGTTCGTCCAAATACTTTTCGAGTCTCAAGTTTCTCAACAAAATCGAACCCCATTCTCAAGAGGTGAATTTTCAATTCAATTTAGAAAATATTCAAGCTTGCCGAACTACGTAGGGCCTGATTTCTCCTTCATGAGATACGTAGGTAGCCTCTCAAGGCTTGGCCCCTCATTTTTAGAAAAAAACTTATTTTTTTCTTCGTCATCCTTCCTTACAAAGGAATCATCAATTTCAAAAAATGTAAGGAAATATTATCAAAACATCTCTCTGATTTACAAATCTTGAATAGGCAACGTTTCGCCTATTTCAGTCATTTTCCTATCTTCAGGGGTTAATATATCTTCAAACAATGCAGTTATTATGTGTATATTCTTTTGTGTGATATTTTGCATTATTTAGTACGAATAAGGACTAACACATTTATCTTTTGAGTTATTTTTCGTTCAATAGGTACTAAGAATTGATTTGTGTTGAGTTAAATGACTGGACATTCAAAGGAGATGGTGCTACGCTTATCGAGACACTAGGCGGTACAAGACATCGAGTCGAGAGAGCAAATGATTAATTAGACATCCACTCCACTTTTGATTCTTCGCTCATTTTGATAGATAAAAGGCATCTCTTATATTATTTCCAAAATTGGTGGTAGCCCAAAGAGGCCCGAGGCCCACCTTTTATACCATTTTACTCCGTTATGCTTTAATTCTCTCGTAATATTTTGAAAAAAGGCAAATTGCTCTATGGCTATGCCAAAATTTCTCTTTCTTTTCAGTTGAAAGTTCCTTTTATTAACGAAACTTTGCTTATTTCAATTTTGCAAAGGGGTCGATCATTTGATTCGTGGATTAAATTATCTCGAGTTATAATGTTAGAACTAAATATATAAAAGAGTTTTTTTTTTCTTTAATTATTAGTTATCTACAAGATAGTTTTAAGTAATTACTTAAAATGTTAGTTTCAAAGCCACAGATGTACAATTCAATACTTTACTCTAGACAGGCAACTAACATAGGTGGAGCTCTTTATGGTCCAACCTCAGTGAGAGGCTCCATCTAACCAATCCACAACAGAACATGTCATGATAACCAGGTCTAAAGCTAAAAACTTATCTCATACTTCATTATCTGCAACTAGGAAAAACACTATCCCTAGTGAACGCACTTAGCACTCCACATTGGGTGGCAGCGGAGTTGCAAGCACTGCATGAAAATGAGACTTGGATTCTGCTTCCTAGAGCTACTACGATGAACGTAGTAGGATCCAAATGGGTGTTCAAGACAAAAATGAAGTCACATGATTCAACTGCTATTCACAACTTGTAGCCCTGTTGTGAAAGCAACTATTATAAGAGTTGTTCTATCTCTAGAAGTGATTCAACATTGGTCTATTAGACAATTTGATGTTAAACATGCATTCCTTCATGGACATCTTGCAGAAGAAGTGTACATGAGTAAGCCACCAGGATTTGTTGATCCAAATTATGTGGGACATGTCTGTCAGCGGAAAAAGACACTGTATGGTCTCAAACAGGCTCCTACAGCCTGGTTCAGTTTTTATTTACTCCAAATGCAGTAGAGCTGACTGACTCATCTCTGTTCACTCTTCACAGGAATAATACTAGTAGATGACATAATTGTGACAGGTAACAACTCAAAAGCAAATGAACTGAATTTGCCATGAAGGACCTTGATCGACTAAGTTTCTTCCTAGGTGTTGAAGTTACGTACTTTCCAGATGGAATTCACTTTTCTCAAAGCAAATATGCTAATTATTTGCTCAAGAAAGTAGACATGGCAGATGGCAAGGAAGTCCCAATAGTTTAGAAGCATGACTTGCAGGAAGCTTACAAAATCTAAATTCTGTGCATCTCCAAGCTGTAAAGAGAATACTCAGATATGTAAAGGGAACTATTACTCATTGGTCTGTGTATTAATTCTCAGTCCTCACTCAGTTTGTACGGATCCGCCACTGGTTACATCATATATCTTGGTGCAAATTGTGTGTCCTGGTCCTCTCGAAAACAAAAACACAGTTGCGTAGTCAAGTGCTCACATGGCTGACTTACATTCTACAGGGTATTGGGATATCCATTAAGTCTGCTCCTACACTGTTTTGTGACAATATGAGTGCACTCTACATGACTGCAAATCCAGCTTTACATGCTCGATACAAACATGTAGAATTGGATTATCATTTTTTTAGAGAAGAAGTAGCTCAAGGACAGTTAATTACTCAAATTGTTCGATCCAAAGGTCAACTAGGTGATATTCACACTACGGCACTGGCAAAGGACCAATTCATGTTCTTTAGAGACAAGGTAAGAGTGGTAAATTCACCTCCAATTAGCTTGAGAGCAAGTGTTAAAGATCGAGACAAGATATAAGTTTCAAGTATAGCTCTATCTCTTTGTATTCAGAGTGTTTCTCTATGTTCTGTAGACTAGTAAGTGTATAAATACACTATGATGTACTTTGTAAATTCGATCAGCTAATACAAAGCATTACGCAATACATTAGCCTCAGATTTCTCAACCCCGTACTTTAGGCAAGCAAAATTACTGTTGGGAGTCCTATTATCATCAAAAATTATTGTTGGATGGTGCATGGTATGCTTGTTTTTTACTTCCAACGAGTACGAAGAGTTGGCTAATTAAATATCATTATGATGTTAGATTACTCTACTGCAAACTAAAGTTAGGACACCACGCCCTTACAATCTATACGCTATAGATAAAATCATGAAATCATGACAAAGAGAATGGCTCATTCTGCAAAATAAAAAGCATTTTTTACTAGTTACAAAAAGGATTGCCCTACCTAGGATTAGATGGGGTGACCTTACGCCTACTCTAGCTCGTGAGATGGAAGAAAAGTTGAGTAACTTAGAGGCTTGGAGGAGCGAGGGTGACGTGAACAAGATGTGGGATTTGACTGCTGGGCTCATTCGGAAGGTAGCTGCCGACGTACTCGGGGTTTCGAGAGGGACTCCGGGTGGACGTCAGGGCGATTGGTGGTGGAATGAAGAAGTTCAGGATAAAGTGATAGGCAAGAAGGTTGCGTACACAGAGTGGTTACTGTGCAGGGATGAAGAGGAAAAGCTAAGGCTTAAAGATTTGTATAGGAAGGCAAAGTCGAAGCTAAGATGGCGGTGACGAATGCTAAAACTACAGCATTTAAACGCTTATATGAGGAGCTTAACAAGAAAGGAGGGGAAAAGAGATTGTATAGGCTTGCTAAAAATAGAGAGAGGAAAGCTCGAGACTTGGATCAAGTGAAGTGCATCAAGGACGTGGAAGGTGAGGTGTTAGTGGATGACAATTCTATTATATTAAGGTGGCAAGCTTATTTTCACCAACTGTTGAATGAAAAAGGAGGTGGTGAAATTGAGCTGGGTGAGTTGGCTCATTCCGGGGACCACCGGGACTTTGGACATTGCGAGCGAATCGAAGTTGAAGA
>JAABOM020062136.1:0-10470 GCA_011800125.2 Solanum clarkiae
CAACATAAGGACTATCAGTGGGTACAAAGCTCAAACTGGATTATCTAGTTTCAAATCCTATGCCAACTACACAAACATTGAGGGAGAAGAACATGAGATCAAACTTACAGAAGAGTAATGCAATCATGTGAAGAATCTCAGACATAATTTAGGTCTCACAGATGCAGAAAATGCTGGTGAATGCAAGGCAAATCTGACAGGAACTTCTATTATCATGGAAGGTCATAAGCTGAGGAGTGTGTTATAGGGTCTTTGTAGTAGGAAGGTAATTGGGATTGGTAGAGAATCTGAAGGTTTATATCTGTTAAAATACTCAATAAAGGCAGTAGCAAGTGTTGCAATAAGGAGTGACAACTCAACTACATTATGACATCTCAGGTTTGGACACCCATCTTTTATAGCAATGAAGCACATATCATCACTAGGTGCAAATCTATCTTAACAATCAACTTGTCATGTATGCTCCTAGGCCAGACAAAGCAGATCAGTGTTTTCCTGACAAGCTACCTAAATCTAGTGTTATATTTCAGCTTATGCATATTGATGTATGGAAAACAATACTTTGTTACTATAGTTGATGATTATATTAAGTTTTTTTGGATATATCTGGTTTAATCAAAGGCTGAAGTCTATACTGTATTGAAGGATCTTTTGATAATGGTGAATACTCAATTTAACATCAAAGCAAAGGTCTTGAACTCTGATAATGGAACTGAATTCATGAATTCAAAAATGTAGAGAACTGTTTGCTTCTCTTTGTATAATACATCAAACTTCTTGTCCATGCACACCCCAACAGAATAGGGGTGGTTAAAAGAAAGCATAGACACATATTGAATATTGCTAGAGCCTTAAGGTTTCAGGCATCTATTCCAATTCTTATTGGAGACACTGTGTGAAAGCAACATTATATGTGATCAACAAGATTTAGAGTAATGAGCAAGATGGAAGTGCAGCTTCCCTGGTTGAAGGAGATAGTAACATACAACTGTCTGAGCATTCTGTATCAAGCTTTGAGGATGTCACTACAACAGTTATAAAAGAAGCAACTCCTACACTAGTAAATATAGGTTTTGAGGCTAGTACTACTGCAGATACAACCAGTTCTATATGCTTCAATCCAAGGCCAAGTAGGTCTGTCAGACCTCCTATTTGGCATAAGGATTATGTGGTGCCTAGTTCTTCAAAATAAGCTCACATTTCTTGCCTCTATCCTATTGAGAATTATGTCCATTGCTCTAAACTGAGCAGCTCCTATAGCATCTTTCAAGTATCTGTGAGCCTTCTAACTTCAAGGAGGCCTCAAAGAGCTAGGAGTGGGTTGCAGCAATGCAGGAAGGAATAAGTGCATTAGAAGAGAACAAGACTTGGGTTGTTGTTGATCTTACTCTGAAAAAGAAAGTTACTGACTCAAAATGGGTGTACAAGGTGAAACCAGGGCTAATGGTGAAGTTGAAAGGTATGAAGCAAGACTAGTAGCTAAGTAACATAGTCAACAAAAAGGCTTGGACTTTCATGAGACTTTCTCTCCTATAGCAAAGACGGTTACAATTAAAATTGTTATCAGTGTGGCAGCTTCACATTGTTGGCCTCTTTTGTGAAAGGGATGTGCATAATGCATTCTTACAAGGTGATCTTGCAGAGAATATATACATGGAGATGCCTCAGGATTTTAGAGGCAGGGGGAGTACAAAGTGTGTAACTGCTCAAGTCTCTCTATGGCTTGGAACAAGCCTCCAAGTAGTGGAATATAAAGTTTTTGAGGCTCTCTTAGCTACTGATTCTTCACAAAGTACTTAGGACCATTCTCTTTTCACAAAAGGGATGGTTAAAATATAGTTGTGATATTTATCTATGTAGATGACCTACTTCTAACAGATAATAGCAGCAAACTATTGCAAGACTTGAAAAGTTCGATTCATAGCAAGTTCAAGAAGAAAGATCTTGATGACCTCAAATACTTTCTAGGCTTTGAGATAATGAGGTCTGGGGCTGGTTTATTACTCAATCAAAGAAAGTATGCACTTGAGCTAATCTCAGATACTGGCCTTAATTGAGCAAAATCAGTCAATACACCTTTGGAATTAAATGTAAAACTTACTACAGCTTATTATGATGAGGTATCTATAATCACTAATGATCATATGCTCAAGGATGGTACAGGCTATGAGAAATTGATAGGAAAATTACTCTATCTTACAATCACAAGGCCTGATGTCAGTTTTGCTATTCAATTGTTGTCACAATTCATGCAACAACCCAAGTTACCACATTGGGAAGCGGAGCAGCAAATGAAGAAGAAATACTCTCATTTATTTTCCGTATCTTCAGGCAATTCGTTTTCCTTGTCAAGCACGACATACAATAACTAAGCTTTTCAGTATAAGATGTGGTGGTAGGCAAAACTTGCATGGCTAGTATGACATTCGAGGACGAATGTTCTTAAGGGGAGAAGGATGTTAGAACCCGTAAGTTGGAACCCGTAAGTCCTTAATTAGTTCAATTTGGTAAAGTTTGGGACCAAATGTAAATTTCTTCAAAGTGTAGTCTTTAAGATTAAATTGTTAGTGGGGTCATGTGTGTGGCTAATTTTGATTGGGGCAAGTGGAAATTTGGTGCCTATATATATGTATATGTTGTTCTTGTACAACAAAGAAGAGATTCTACACTTGGAAAAATAAAGAGGGAGCAAAATCAAGAGTGCTCTCAGGTTGCAATAGTAATTCGAGAAAAAAATTACATTTTTTTGATTTTTCAGTTATTTGACGCTTCAAGATTAGTATATTGGGTCCCCTAAGTGGCGTGGAGGCGTTAATTGGGCAAGAAAACACTTGGTTTGATGGCTATGAAGATTTGGGTCTAGTAAGGGGCTTGAAAAGTATGTTAATTTCTAGCTTTATTTGTGTAAATTAAAGCTTGTGGGTGTGTTAGGGGTGTGTTAAATTGAAGGTAAAACATGAAAAGAGGGTTGATTGTTAGTTTGAATTGTTAATTTGGAATTTGGGGTTTGAATTGCGACAAACTTGCTTATGAAGATATATTGATTTATAGTTATATGTTTATGTTTATTTGTTATGAAAATAGTCTTTGTGGGGCGAAAGAGGTGTTGGAAAACTATGTGAATGTTTACATGAAGGTTAGCTTGAATGGGAGCCCCATTGAAAGTGTAATATTATGTTTTAACATTGGGGGTTTGCGTTGGGCGTTGGAGTGATGTATTATCATTCTTGGAGTATAAAAGAAGGATTGAATATGGTAGATATGTATTTATATGTATGCTACCTGTTTTACCAATTATGTCGTAATAGCGTTTTGTGGTGCTTTGATGTTGTGATGGCATTGGAGATGGTTTATTGATGTTGTGGGTGGTTGTTGTTGATTGATTATCTGAGCTGAGTTGAATTCTCGGGGCGGCATATTATTAGGGGAGATGCTGCTGAAATTTTTATAAAATTTGAAATCAAAAAGTTAGGATTTAAGATCCGATAAGGTTGTTAATCGTTAGCGTTATTATAATTTGTGTAGACGTTAGACATCCAGGAGCATAAATTTGATTGGTCTTGTGTTGGGATTAGTTGGAGAAAGAAATCGAGGTATGTAAAGATTTTTTATCTTTTGGCATGACTTGGTTAAAATTAGTCAATGTCGTACGTGTGAAAAATTCCTTCCCTTCACAATTTGAGTCTAAAAAAATAATCTATGTTCATTCTTGGCCTTTCTTATGATAAATTGACTTCATCCTTAATTTTTGAGTTTTTAGAATCCATGAATGGCGTTCGTTTGACCAAAAGTTGAATAGATTGGAAAACTATGGATTTAATTGTTCCGAGATCACTTTAAAAATTGTTTTGAAGCTAATTCTAGTAGTGTGTATGATGGAAATTAAGTCCGCCCCTTTGAAATCACCTTTATGCTAGATTTGAGCAATTTTGACAAAATTTCATAAATGAATAACTTCTTGATTTCAAAAATAAACGTTTGGCATATTACTAAGTTTTTGGAACTAGTTTTTATGCATGTGATTCTCATGACTCTATTCGTGCCATTTTGGTCTCGCTCATCGATTCTCGGGCCAGTCATTATCGTCCGTATGTACAATTATATGTATGTATGTATATATATTCCAAAGTAGGCTGGATACGGCGGGTCGATTTGCCCTTGGGTCGGCTTTGCTTAGTTGGAGACATAAGGAGCTGGGCTTGGGATGGCATCATGACGTGTGGGTGCTGGGCCCTTTCGCCCCGGCTCACATGAGTGCGTGGCACTGTCGCCTCGGCTCACTTATATAATGGGCATGATGACCTTACACATTATGATACGTGAGTGCTTGGCCCCTTCGCCTCCGCTCACCTATCCTATGATGTGAGTGCGTGGCACCGTTGCCTCGGCTCACCTATACTACAGTTGGGACACAAACTTCTGGTGTTATGCTATGGTATGGCGTGAGTTTGGAGGTCGCCATCGTTCCCGTCCGATATGCATGATTTTGCTATTTTAAGTAAAGAATTATTTTTATGTTTGCATACAGGTTTGATTCATATATTTCTTATTTGGATTACTTCTCTCATTTATATTTCGCACTTTCTGCTTTACATATTCGATACGTATTTCGTACTGACCCCCTTCCTTCTGGGCGGAGGGGGGGAAGGGTTGCATTTCATGCCCGCAGGTACCGACGCACAGGTTAGCGAGCCATTTCCTTACGACCTCCGTCTACCATTGAAGTACTCCCTTTGCCTCAGGAGCAGACTTTTGGTATATACATGTGTCCTTATTTCCTATACTTTGCATCTATGTATATTCGAGGGTATGACGGGGTCTTGTCCCGTCCTATGATTCTGTTCGTATGTATAGAGGTCTGTGGATATATGTGGGTGTGGGATATTGCATGTGGTATGCCTACGTATATATGATATTTTTGTTGGGCGGTTCTACTGCGGCGGTGACCTTGCCGGCCCGCATATATATATATATATGTGTGTGTGTGTGTGTGTGTGTGTAGATATTTGCTGTACACTGGGGTTGCTATTTGCAGGTGTGGTCAGTCAGTAAAACAGAGGAAACTCTGCCGAAATTTCGGTAGACTCCTTAGCCATTATGGTTGGTAATCCGGTTTAGTGTTTGTCTGGGTGCCCAATCGGCACTAGTCACGGTCCCTGGGTTGGGTCGTGACACTGATAGTTGATTTAAGTGGTCAGAAGCTATTTAGTATTAAAATGCAAGGCAAAACCTTTTCTTTGAATCCAATGGATGAAGAACAGATTGCTTTTCAAAGTCAGTCCATAGTCGCGAAAATTTGGCACAAAAACGTTGGAGCATTTTCATCATAGAGCTCTGTTGTTTATGCAAATGGGCAAACTGGTAAATGGTTTACCAAGTTTAGAGGAGTGTATCTCAAGATGTAAGGCTTGTTTGCTTGGCAAGCAGACTAAATTTCCATTTAAAAGTTCGACATGGAGAGCTACAAAGAAGTTGCAGCTCATTCATATCTATCTCTGTGGTCCACAAAGAACTCTGTCGCTTAATGGCAGCAGGTATTATATTATCTTCATTGATGATCTAATAAGAATGTGTTTGGATATATTTTATGAAGTTTGAATTCGAAGTTTCTGAAATTTTCATGAAGTTTAAAGCTTGGACAGAGAATCAAAGTGGCTATAAGATTCATGTAATTAGATTAGATAATGGAATGGAATATACATCTGAAAGGTTCAATTCTTTTTGTGAAGAAGATAGAATAGAGCACCAGCTCACTATCCCTTACTCTCCACGGGGAAATGGAGTTTGTGAGAGAAAGAACAGAACAATTATGGAGATGTCAAGATGCTTGTTGCACGAGAAAGATCTATCGAAGAAATTTTGGGCAGAAACAGCAAATACGGCTGTTTTTTTGCTAAATAGACTGCCTACGTGGGAAGTGGAAGGGAAGACTCCATTAGACATATTGTATGGTTTCAAATCTGATCTTAAAGACCTCAAGATATTTGGATGTCTATGATTCTCTTATATTCCACTGGTTAAGCGAGACAAGTTAGATAAAAAGGCAGCTTTGGGAATCTTTATTGGCTATAGCTCATTGTCTAAAGCTTACAGGATCTTTCTACCTCAGTCTGGTAAGATTATAGTAAGTAGAGATGTTCAATTCCTCGAAGATGAGCAATGGGACTGGAATGAGGAGTCTCTAGTTCCGAACGACAATTCAAGGTTTGATTATAATGAATTGGTGGATGATCAACCTGATAGGGGAACGAGGTTACTCTTTGATATTTATCAGAGGTGCAATGTTGTTATTTTTGAACCTGCAAGATACTAGGAAGCAAAGATAGATCAGAAATGGACAGATACAATGAAGGAGGAGCTGTCCATGATAGAAAAGAACTAAACCTGGGAGATAGTGGAAAGACCACAAGACAGAAAAGTTATTGGAGTTAAATGGATTTTTCCAACAAAGCACAATCCAGATGGCTGGGTAAATAAGCACAAAGATAGATTGGTGGTGAAAGGCTATGCACAAGTTTGGGGAGTATATTTTGCTGATACCTTTTCCCCAGTAGCGGGATTGGATACAATACGAATGTTTTTGTCTATAGCGGCCTAAAAGAGTTGGAAGATTTTTCAAATGGATGTCAAGTCTGCTTTTTTGAATGATCTACTATGGGAAGAAATATATGCTGAGCATCCAGAAGGATTCAGTGTACCAGGACATGAAAATATGATTTATCTGTGAAAGAAAGTTCTATAAGGGTTAAAGCAAGCTCCTATAGCGTGGTATAGCCGAATGGATAGCCATTTGCTGGACTTAGGCTTCGAAAGAAACTTAAGTGAATCAACTCTTTATGTCAAGAAAGTTGGCTCTAAGATTACTATTATTTCTCTGTATGTTGATGATTTACTTGTGACAGGAAATAATATAGCATTGATTGAAGAATTCAAGGAGGAGATGATGGAAGTCTTTGAGATGACTGATCTTGGAAAGATGACTTACTTTCTGGGAATGGAGATTAAGTAAACTCAGAATGAAGTGTTTATTTGTCAAAAGAAATACATGAAGGAGATTCTAAAAAGATTTGAAATAGAAGAATGCAAGAGTATGAGCACGCCTATGAATCAAAGGAAGAAGCTAATGAAGGATGATGGTGCTAAACGAATACAGGAAAGAAATTATAGAAGCTTGATAGGACGCTTGATATATCTTAGAACAACAAGGCCTGATATATTGTATGTTGTAAGTGTACCATCTTTTTTTTAATACTCCAAGTGAATTGCATATGAAAGCTGCAAAAAGAGTGCTCAGATATGTTAAAGACACAAAGGATTATGGAGTCAAATTTAGCAAGTATCAGACTTTCAAACTTCAAGCATTTTCTGACAGTGATTGGGGTGGTTCTGCTGATGATATGGAAAGTACTTCAAGGTACTATTTTAGTTTTGGCGCTGGATGTTTTCTTGGTGTTCGAAGAAACAAGAGATTGTTGCTCAATCAACTGTAGAGGCAGAATTCATTGTTGCTACAACTGCTGTCAATCAAGCTTTATGGATAAGGAAAATCTGTTGCAATCTTGGTTTGGATATGAAGGAAAGCTTGAGATATTTGTGGACAACCAAGATGCCATTGCTATTTCTCACAATCCAGTATTTCATAGAAAGACTAAGCACTTCAATGTGAAGCTATTTTTTCTTAGAGAAGTGTAAAAGGATAATCTAGTAAATCTGGTATATTGTAGAATGGGAGACCAGCTAGCTGATATTTTTACAAAAGCTCTTCAAGCCAGCAAATTTGAGTTCTTGAGAAAGAAGATTGGAGTTTGCAACTCTTGATGCAAGGAGGAGTGTTGAAATCTGTCTCATGAGCTATCAATTAATGTTGGTGACATGGCTTCTGATATGTTTTTTTTTTATTTCTAGAAGACAGGATTTTGTTTTAGTCTTTCGGTTTTGAATCATTTAGTTTTTAGGCATGTAGCAGTTGTTGGAGAACTTGATTCCTAGTTATTAGGAAGTTCAGTTTGTTTAAGTTACTGCATTAGTTACTGCAGTTTTGTTAGGAGTTCTACTATTTAAATAGCTTTTTTCCAACTTAATAAAATACATCTCTATTTTCTTCTTCCATTGTTGTGGTATTTCTTCTGTAAACATCTACAGGTGTAAAAGAAAATCAGTCAAAAAGAAAAAAAAAAAAAAGAAAAACACGTGAAAAAAATTGAAGGAAAAAACTTATAGGAAAGTTTTTCTTTTGGTTAATTTTATTTTTTGTTTTTTTTTCTTTAAGGTAACACAAGTTTTTCATTTTTAAGGGAAAACCCAAATAATTATATAATGAAAAGTTTTGTCCTAAATATAATAAAATGTTATTTTTCTTCCTTTTTTATTTATGACTTCTCTACTTCTATAAAAACACTTTAATTTCAACTTTTGATTCAGTCACTCCCTTCAACTTTTGATTCATTCAATCTCTTCATCGATTTGTGCTAAGTGGTGTTGGATCTTATCTTATGATTTTTTCCGAGCTTTAATTTGATTATTGGTTTTCGTATATTACAAAATCACTTTCTTTGTTTCATATTCTTTTCCCTTTCTTTTTCACTTTTTGAACTAAAGAAAATAATATTAATTGTTATGACAGATTAACTTGCTTCATTCAAATTATATTATGGTCTTTGTTTAGTTAGTTTAGTTTAATAAATTTTTGTTATTTAAAATTTTCTACTATTTTGTTTTTAACATCTCCATTTATTCACAAGTTCCATCCATTCATATAAAGTAATATCTCAAGTAAGGTAATACTTCTTCATCTAATAATTTTTTTATGTTATAAATTCATTTATTATTCTTATTTTTTTCTACTATTTATTTTAGACAATCTTCCAATGGATTCTGAGAAGGACTTAATCAATGAAATTGTGACAATTAATACCTTAAAAAAATATGATTCTCACTAGATAATAAAAGTCTTACTTATTGGCAATGGACCAATAAAAAATATGAAAAAGGCACCAATGAAGGCACTCGAAATACTTTAACATTTGTTAACGAAGTGATAATAGTTTTTTTCTTTTTTAAAATATATTTTAACATTAAATATATATTTTAGTCGTTAACGTTTAATATTTTTAACAGGCACAAAAGTGAGTGCTACACTTTTTAACAATCATGTTGTAAAGTGGAACGAAAAATTGCAATAAAGCAAAATTTACTACGTCATAAATGGACGCATTAAATGCGCCAATCCAAATTTTCTATTGGTAAACAAAGAGATTGAGATTGGATTCATCGATAATACTGTATTTCAGGACTGCAGTCAGTTTTCTAATGTCTATTTTTCAAACAAATTTGTTTCATTTGAAGATACAACATTACGTATCGAGGGGAAATACTTGGGTAAGTCTTTCAGATTTTATGAACTGTTTTATATAAAAATAATATGTTCCTCTTACTTACTTAACAATTTTTTCGTAATTTTCTTTCTAGATATACTTGGAATATTTAAAAGTTCAAAGATCTTCATTGGAGAAAAAACAAAATGAAGAGAGATCATACTTATGAACGAGAAGTAAGTCAAATTTATTTTTAAAAAATCATTATGAAAACTGCAAATAATCTTAGCTTTAAAAAAATCTTCTATTATAAATTTCAAAATTTATACTTATTGTCAAATACATATCTATATCTATTTATCTATCTATCTAAAAGCATGAAGGCCCTTAGAAATATTGTTTAAACTTTTTGTCGTTCATTAAAAAACTTCGCTTTAGATAAAATCATCTTTTTACTATTTTTCTTCTATTTTGATGATATTAATTATTGCCTATTATATAAATCCTAAATAACGTGCCTAATTGGTCTACGAATAGGTTCATAAATATTAATTGAACTTTTTGCCCTTCACTAAAGTATTCTTCTTTAAACAAAATCATCTTTTCACTATTTTCTTAATTTATTATTTAATGTTTTATTTATTTAATTTCAAGATTCACTTTTGGATTATAATTTCTTTATATTTAGAATTTATTTATGATTTAGGACTATTTTTGGTAAATAATTACCTAATTTTTTGCCTATCAAATATTTTCTTAATAAAAGTATATAATATAACAAATTTAAAAAGAAAATAATTCAGTAAAATTACATTGGAAATATTAAACTACTCATTTTATATTTATGACTCTTTTGTTACATTATATTTTAATCAGTTAATCATTTAATTTCTAATTATTCAACTTTAAATTATTATGTTATGTATTAAAAAATTATTAACATATCTATATTATAAGCTATTGAATTGATTTTTCTCATCTTTGTCATTTCACAATAGACTAAATTATTGCATCAAACTAATAGTTTTTGGTTAATTTTTTATATGAATATTATATTTATTTAATGACAAGTACTATTTATATTGACGTGGCACATACGTGCAAAGCATATAGACTAAAACTAGTACTATATTAAAAGTATAAAGCTCTTAATAAT
>JAABOM020062137.1:0-10470 GCA_011800125.2 Solanum clarkiae
AGCAATTTACACATTAGTTACGAAATTTTCCGCGTGACCATTTTTCCTCAATTTAAAATATTTATGGGGTCTAACAATAAGTGAAGGGGAAGTTACCTTTATTATACCCGTTAGCATTATCAATTTGATTGCCACAATTAGAGGAGTCTTATCATGAATATAGAAGAAGCTTTTTGTGTTGTTAATCAATTGACCAGATACTATCTCATACCCCTTTAACACCTTCATCATTTTAATGATTGAAGTTATGTCATCAGAGCAAAATAGTATTGTATTATCTACATTCGATAAGTGATCTATTTCTGGACTTCATTTTTATATTCCATATCCTATGAATTTTTCATCCTTATGAAGATTATTTAGTCCTCTAGAAAGAACTTTTGCTGCACTGATGAATAGAGTTGGTGATAAAGGATTTCATTATTTAACTCCCTTTGTCGATCGGAAAAACCATGAGACTTTCCAATTATAAGAATGGAATACTAACTGTTAGAAACTAGCTTCTATACCATATCACTAATGACTTCTGAGAAACCAAATCTTTTTAGAACTTTGGCTAGAATATCAAAGAGACTTTGTCATAAGCTTTAGTCATGTCCAGTTTTCCCACTATGTTAGTCATTTTATTCCTCAAGTTAATCAATGTGAGGCCAAAAAATACTTAATTTTAGTCATTATTTATCTTATATTTAATATTTTTATTTATTCTTTTTGAGCATAAATTTTATGAATTGTGCTAGATCATGTATTTTATTTGTAGGATTAAACTGACGTGAAAATAAAGAGATTTGAAGCTCAAACGAATTAAAAAAGAAAGATTACAGAAAAAAATTCAAGCAGACAGCTTAATGAATTAAATTGATTATAATGATATATATCATTATATATGCATATTTCCAAATTGCAATTGAATTGCAATTGAAGGAGCTGTCAAAGACTGCCCGTTGCAGTATCAATTGTTGAAGCCGGCGTACAGTTCGCGTGAAGGCCCTATTCCTTCCGATTTTGGGTTTCCCAATTTATTTTGGACTCATTTATTTTATTTGGAGTTTTTTTCTACACCTACAAATATTCTATAAAATTAGGTTTTACATAACGTTTGACCTAGAGAGAAAAAGAAGCCGCCGTGGAGACCGGAGAATTTTGGTTTCATCTTTTTTTTTTCATTGATATTTATATTTATATTTATCTTTGAATGGTTTGTGGTAATTTTTTCATGTCTATATGGAGATAAACTTCTTGTTCTACGATTATGGTAGCTTATAAGATGTTTGTTTAGTCACTATTAAATTGAAATATTTGTTTATCATATTAGTTGTTCTTATATTACTTTAATCTATGCTTCACAACCTGATCAACTAGGCGGTAAATTAGTCATTCATTCTAGATCCGAAAGATGTTGGAATGAATAGAACACAGTAATATATGGAGCTTATTCAACTAGGAAACTAGATTGATTTGTATAAGAGAGACCTGTGATAACTGCCCTTACAACTCATTTGGTTCATAATATAGGAAGATAACGTTAAACCATTTCCATTGATGTGTCTATCCCCGCTCAATGATGTAGGTAGGCCAGCAGAGGCGTGCAACCCTGTTCAGGTCATTTTAATCATGTGAATCAGCAACTAGATAATAAAATAATTTGATGAAATAGGGGCTAAGCATGATTATTAGCTAAACCATAATCTTTAATCGATTGATTCATTGATTGTGTAAAAATATTTCTCACTTTAGTTAATTAGTTCACCGCTTAAATAAATAATTAGAATTAATATAACTTAGTAAATAATTAATCGACAAGTCCTTTGGGTTTGATATTCGGTCTCTGAAAAGAGCCACTATATTACTTGGGTTGACCATGTACACTTGCGTGTGCTAGGGAAGCAACAAGTTTTTGGCTCTGTTGCCGAGGATTTAGAAATTAATTATTTTTCTAGGTTATATTTTTTTCTATTATTATTTAAGTAGTTTTTTTTAGTATTTTATTTATTTATTTATTTCTGTTTGTGCGAATATATAGAAAAATTTTAAAAAAATAAATATTCTTTTTTGTACTCTTATTGATATGGATGATTGGGATAAATGGTGATTGGGTGATGGATATCTTTGTCAATATTTTGATAGATCCCACTTGAATATCGAATGTCATACTATTCAGAAGAGTGAATTGTGTGCACCTTTTCAATCCTTTGAATGGAATATTTGTTATGTATGTGGTGGTCAAGATGGTCATTGGATGGTTGTCCAAACTTATATCCTCCTCCCTCTAACCCCGATTATTATTTTTCTATTATTTGTGATGTTGGCAGGTTTAATGAAGTTGAGCAAACAGAACAAAAGGCTCGCATTATTGAGCTATTGAAGAAAATAATAGAGAAACAAAAGGACATGATAGCAGTCATAGAGATAACTCATTTGCAACAAATTTCAATAATAGAAACTCAACTCACAAAAATGTCAACCCATCTAGTAGAAATTAAGCTCAAACTAGAGGTAGATCAATTTGGCTCAGATGATGTTCATGACAAAGAGGCTTACGTGAACACAAAGGTTGACGTGAATGATGTCCAATCCAATTATCAATGTTGAGAAGAGTACACAATAGGATGTAAATAATAATACAATTCATGAATTATGGTGTATACGATTTTATTTTATAGACATTAGAAAGTAGTAAAAATTTTGAGAATTTGTTCTTGGATAGTGAGATATTAATCAAGCTATCTGAACCTATGAAAGAGCATAAGACAGATGAACAATATGTCTACATTCTTGAATTTGTTGAGCAAAAATCAGAAAATTACATTCCTCATCTAAGGGCCAAGAAATGTAAGATGCGACGATATCTATTACTTGGTTTCTTCATCTTCATATCACTGCCCCCTGAACGAAGTAGAAAGATGGATGCAAAATCAGGGGTGCAATTTATATCTTCAAAGTGGAGAAACAAATTGATGGTAACTTGAGTCGTGCCATGACATTAAATCAGGCGCTTATTGGGAGACAACCCAATTGAAGTGTAGCTTTTTAGTATTATTTATTTTATTTTATTTATTTATGTAATGATCCAAGCCTAGGGCCTAGATGTGAGACGGTAAATGGAGAACTCGAAGGAATCCAAACAAGCCTCTTAACTTATCATTGCATATCATTGATCGAGAAAGCACATAAAAGACATAAGGCGTACGAATAGGGGCAAAGGGGCTAAGGGAAAAGCTTGCATAACGTCATAATCAAGAGACAAAGAGTCAAAACTTATATCATAGATACATATCCTGTCCAACGAACACCTCTAATACATAGATAAGAGTGGGGGACAAGACAAAGAAACTGAGCTCACCCTCATAGTCAAAATAGAAAATAAGGAGAAAGTCTCAATACATAATAAGAACAATATAGACTATGGTTCCTGAAGTGGAGGACTCACCACAAGCTTGAGTAGTACCGACCTAGCCATGTGGAGGAGGATATTTAACTTGATCACCGGTTCCTACATGGTGATATCATTTAGGCAAGAGTATGCATTAGTACGTTTGAAAGTACTAAGTATATAGGATGCAATGTAACAAGAGATAGGCACCTTAATCAAAATACATACAATAGGCAATAGGCATAATATATTAATATGGCATGTATGATCAATGCATAAGTAAAACATGCTTAAGTAACTCATGCTCATATAGGATATCATATATCTAGAAGAGACTAAGCTAGATTTCCAAAGTACAAACCCCTTGGTAGGTTTGTGATGATTTCACCCATCACCCTAGTGTGTGAGGTACAACCCCTCATCTAGGTTAGTGATAATTACACCTAGCACCCCGGTATGTGAGGTACAAACCCCTCATCTAGGTTAGTGGAAATCTCACCTACCACCTTGGTGTTTGAGATTCTAACCCCTCAACTAGGCTATCCGGGCTCTTAGTCCCCCAGGACCGGGCATTAACTAATGCAAAACTTTTTATAGTTTATATCATATACAAAAGCTCATTTCATCATTATAACATCAATCACATCATATCTCACACTTTGGACCTTCAATTCCTCAAGAAACAGTGTCCAGACATTTTATCAAACACTTAGAGTGTGTGTAATGCTAGTATAAAACCATGAAATATAGAGATGAAATCATGTAAGATAATCCATTGGAAAACCATCAATTAGCACCTTGGAACACCCTCAAGCAATATACATCAAAACCCATCATCAAATCTTACAATAGATCCAAGATTTATGGCTCAAAACATAGTTAAACAGTCACAACTTTACATAGCTTTAACATAGTTTGTAAACATGTTCACACTATTAGACCCAATTGTAAAATCAACTCTAAATCATGCAAATTGAGTAAAAAGGGGATTAGGGCACTATGAATGGAAGAACCTAATGGCTAAAACCTACATACCTTAGCTTTGAGGAAGCTCTTGATGAAGATTGAAAATGGAGGCTTGAAGATCGAAAGAAATCCTTAATTCCGGATGAGGGTGTTGAGGCTTGAATTTTGGGAGTGAAAAATATGGCAAAGTGTTTGAAAGGATATTGGGGAATGTTTAGGATGATATGAGGGTGAGTATAGGTAAAAACACGTTTAGGAACACTTAGGTCCAAGACCCAAAAGACTTGGATCGAGATAAAAATCACTGGCAACAAAATACATAGGTGCGCGTCTGGTACGCGATGCGCACCTGTCACAGAGGCTAAATTAACACATGTCCGCTATAGCTTCGAGTCATGGCACTATCGCGGATCAATTCTGGATAAGAGAAATTATAAAAAATGAAATTGCTAATTGTTTGCTCTTAAATCAGGGTTAGACCCTTTTCCCCCTAATTTTGACCCCCTGAACAAGAATATGAAGTCAGATTTTTGATATCGCGCATGAATTTTGAGATATATAAAATTTAAAATTTTAGGCATTCCGAGGCGCAATTTCGGGCCTTTTTGGGGTTGTTTTAATATCTCCCCCTAGGGAACAATCATCCCCGAATATAAAAGAGACGTACAAGACAATAGTAATCAAGAATAAATCAGCCCCAATAAGAATGCAACATTACATTTAAACATCATTTTCAAAACCTCAACGTAAGTGTAAAATCATAATAAATTTGTCAAGTTAAACATCAATGCATATGAATGACATAAGGGCTGAAATATAGGACTTGAAAATCACATAGGGAACTTAGAGTTTGTACCTTAGGCTTTAGTGGAATAGAAGAGATAAGGATACCGCTTTTGCATGTTCACCTCGGCCTCCCATGTAGCACTCTCAACTTGTTGGTTCCTCTAAAGGACCTTAATGGATGCCATCTCCTTATTCCTCAATGTCTTCACTTGCCTATCAAAAATCTGAACCGGAGTCTCCTCATAAGTCAAGTTATTCTCAACAATACCCACAACATCAATTGGCACAATAGCATTAGCATCACCAATACATTTTCTCAACATAGAGACATGAAACACTGGATGAACCAAATTCATTTCACTAGACAACTTCAACTCATAAGCTACCTTGCCAAACCTCTTTAAGACCTTATAAGGACCAACATATCTTGGACTGAACTTTCCTTTTTTACCAAAACGGACCACACCTTTCACTGGAGAAACTTTTAAATAGACCCAATCACCCACTTTGAATTCAAGGTCTTTTCTTCTCACATCGACATAGGATTTTTGATGACTTTGGGTTGTTCTCAACCTTTCTCTAATTATTCTAATGTTCTCAAGAGCGTCCTTAACCAGATCCGGTCCTAGTAAAGCCACCTCTCCAACCTCAAACCAATCAACTGGTAGTCTACAACCCTCTCCCATAAAGAGCCTCAAAAGGAGCCATATGGATGCTAGATTGATAGCTATTGTTGTATGCAAACTCAATCAAAGGAGGTCATCCTAAATACCCTTAAGCTCTAAGACACAAGCCCTAAGCATATCCTCAAGGTTTTGAATTGTCCTTTCGGCTTGGCCATCCGATTGAGGGTGGAAGCCCGTACTAAGGTGAACTTTTGTACCAAGACCCCTTTGAAAACACCTCCAAAAGTGTGAAGTGAATTCTGCACCATGATCTGATATGATGGACAAAGGAACCCCATGTAACCTCACTAACTCATGGATGTACAACATTTCATACTCTTTAGCCCCATAGATAGTCTTAACTGGTAGAAATTGAGTCGAGTTTGTCATCCTATCAACACCACCCAAATGGAATCAAAACCTTTTCTAGTCTTGGGAAACCCAACCACAAAATCTATATTAATCACCTCCCACTTCCAAGTAGGAATCTCTATGTCTTAGGTTAGGCCACATGACCTTTGATGTTCATCTTTGACTTGTTGATAACTATGGCAACCGGAAACGAATTTGGCAATGCCCATCTTCATGCCTCTATACCAATACACATCCCTCAAGTCTCTATAGATCTTAGTGGAACTCGGGTGGATAGAATAAGAAAAGTTATGGGTCTCATCAAGGATTTTCTCTCTCAAACCACCAGCACAAGGCACATGCAACCTACCTTGGTACCTGAGAGCACGATCTCCCCCTTGGGAGAAAACCTCTACTTTTCCCTCTTTCACCAAGGCCATTAATTCAAGCTAGGAGGAGTCAAGATCTTGTTTTACTATCATCTCGTCAACCAATGAAGGCTTAGACTCATCATCAACAACAACACCATCATCACCAACCTCTTCCAACCTAACCCCCAATCTAGCTAATTGATGCACCTCCCTAGCTATCTCCTTACCACCACTGTCAGCATGAGCTAGGCTACCATAGACACCCTACTCAAAGCATCCGCCACCATATTTTCTTTACTTGGATGACAGTGCACACTCATATCATAGTCTTTAAGAAGTTCTAACCATGTTCTTCGCCTCAAATTGAAATCTTTTTGAGTGAAGACATATTGGAGGATCTTATGATCGGTGAACACATCAACATGCACCCCATACAAGTAGTGACGCCAAATCATTAATGCCAGCACAATGGTGACTAACTCTAGATCATGGGTAGGGTAGTTCCTTTCATGTACCTTGAGTTGTCTAGAAGCATAAGCTATGGACTTTCCCATTTTGCATCAGCACACAACCCAAACCAACCTGGGAAGCATCACAATACACCACAAATTCCTTAAGCCCATCCGATAGTGATAATATAGGAGCAGACACAAGCTTGTCTTTCAAGGTTTGGAAGCTCCTGTCACACTTATCAGTCCACACAAACTTAGCCTTCTTTTAAGTCAATTTTGTCATAGGGGAAGCAATGGAGGAGAACTCATTCACAAACCTTCTATAATAACCCGCTAGGCCCAAGAAGTTCCTAATATCCGACGTGGTCAATGGTCTAGGCCAATTTGTAATCACATCGATTTTCTTATGATCCACTTTTATACCATCCCTTGACACCACATGACCCAAGAATGCAACCTCCTGTAACCAAAATTCACACTTTCCATATTTGGTATACAATTTCTCCTCAAGTCAACCTTTGTAACACAAACCTCAAATGCCCATATGTTCCTCCCTACTATGTAAATAGATCAAAACATCATCAATGAAGACCACAATAAAGGAATCAAGGTAAAATCCGAAGACCCTGTTCATTAGGTTCATGAATATGGCCGATGCATTGCTCAATCCAAACGACATCACAATAAACTCATAATGCCCATATATAGTCTGAAAAGCCATCTTGGGAGTATTACATTCCCTCACCCTCACTTGATGATACCTGGATCGAAGATCAATCTTAGAAAAAAAGCTAGCCCCTTGCAATTGGCCAAACAAACTATCAATTTTTAGAAAAGGATACCTATTCTTGATGGTGACCCTATCGAGTTGCCGGTAGACAATGTACATTTTAAGTCACCCATCCTTCTTCTTCACAAACAACATCGGAGCACCCCAAGGTAATTGACTAGGCCTAACAAATTCCTTCTCCAACAAATCTTTCAATTGTTCCTTTAAATCCTTCTACTTTTCCGAGGCCATACGATAAGGGGGAATAGAAATGGGTTGAGTATCGGGGAGAAGATCTATGCCAAAATCTATCTCCCTTTTGAAACGGACACCGGGAAGGTCATTTGGAAGACATCAAGGAACTCATTTACAACCGGAACCAATTCTATAGAAGGGACTTTAGACTCCACATCCCTAACCCTCACAAGATGGTAAAGACAACCTTCAGAGATCAACTTACAGGCCTTAATGCAAGAAATGAATCTACCCTTGACCACCACATCCTGACTCTCTCACTCAAGGATGGGTTCATTAGGGAATTGAACCTTGACCCTAGGGGTTCTATAATCAATAGAAACGTAGTAGGCATGCAACCAATCCATCTCAAGCATGACATTAAAATCTACCATGTCTAATTTAACAAGATCACAAGGTAACAACTTATGCAAAATGCAAATAGGACAACTTCTATAAACTTTCCTAGCAACAATATAGGCACCAATAGGAGTAGACACTTCATATTACTCATGCAACAACTCGGGGTCAAAGGAAAGAGTGGCACCCAGATTAATCAAAGTATATACATCAAAGTCAAAGATTTTTAACATACCGATAACAACATCAGGAACTTCACCAACCCCTTGTCTCCCATGTAGAGCATAAATTCGATTGTGCCTTGGAGCACCACCTTGAGGACCACCTCTATCCAATGGAACCACATTTGCACCCCGACCCTTGCCATGGTTTCCTGGACAATCCACCTTCTTCTGACCAAGTTCCTCACATTCGAAGCATGCATTAGAACCTTTTAAACATGGGCCTCCATAGCTCCTTCAACATTTAGGGCACACATCAATAGGAAACATACCACCAACACCTTGAGGCCTAGGGAAGTCATTGGGAAATCCCCTATTAGTAGCATGAGAAGACCCTTGGCCTTGACGAATTCTAGCATCCTTTTGGAATTTACGCTCAAATCGGGTCCTCTTAGCCTCATGCCCCCTCCTCTTCCTCGATTTCTCCTCCTCCATTTGCTCGGCATAGGTCATCAACCGAGACAAGTCTATGTCACTAATTAGCATGGTGGACTGACATTCTTCAGTTACTAAGTTGGAGACCCCCATCACGAACTTATGCATCCTAGATCTAGCGGCCACAAAATCAGGAGCATACTTTGAAAGTTAAACTTGAGGGCATACTCCGTCACACTCATAACACCTTGTTTCAACTTCGTGAACTCTACCCACTTAGCTTCCCTAAGCTCAAGCAGGAAAAACCAATTAAGGAAAGCAAGTTTGAACTCCTCCCAAAACACCACATTTCCAATTCCCTTCTCCCCCTTCCATTGGTCATACCATATTTGGGCTACCCCTTTAAGTTGGTACGCTGCCAACTCTACCTTTTCATTCAGTCCAACACCCATGATATTCAAAATCCTGTAGATCTCATCGATGAACTCTTGTTAATCTTCATCCAACTTTGATTCATAGAACACCGGAGGATTCATCCTCATGAAGTCCCATACCCTTGCTCCCGGAATAGTAGCATGAGGGGCTTGGGCCCCTTGATTGACTTGGTTGGCCACAACTTGGGCAAGCATAATGAGGACATCCCGGATCTCACCATTGGTAGGTTGCTCCTCGGGAGTTTGGGCCCTTTTTCCTCTAGTGTTTGGCATGATCTAGCATAGAAAAGAACAATCATTTGGGGAGAAAAAGTTACCACAACTCTATATAATGACTTAGAACATGAAGAAGGAAAATATTTCCTAAAACGTCTCATAGCCTCCTATTCATAGTCGTGGCGCGCATCATATCCATGAATAGGGATCTAATCGATGCGGTGTGTTGGACTCTAAGGATCTATCGATATAGTGCTCTGATATTAAGTTTGTCACGATCCAAGCCTAGGGCCTAGATGTGACACGGCGAGTGGGAACCCAACGAAACCCCAAATAAGCCTCTTAACTTATCGTAGCACATCATTGGTAAGCACATAAAAGATATAAGGCATCAGAATAGGGGCAAAGGGGCTAAGGGAAAAGCTTGCATAATATCATAATCAAGAGATAAAAATTCAAAGCTTATATCGTAGATACATATCATATCCAACAAACACCTCTGATACATAGATAAGAGCGGGGGCCAAGACAAAGCAACCAGGCTCACCCTCATAGTCAAAATAGTAAATAAGAAGAATGTCTTAATACATAATAAGAGCAACATAGACTAAGGTCCCCGAAGTGGAGGACTCACCATAAGCTTGAGTAGTACCGATCTAGCCACGTGGAGGAGGATGATCAACTTAAGCACCGATTCCTACATGGAGATATCATGTAGGCAAGAGTATGCGTTAGTAAGTTTGAATGTACTAAGTATGTAGGATACAATGCAATAAGAGACAGGCACCTTAATCAAAATGCAAACAACAGGCAATAGGTATAATATATCAATATGGCATGTATGATCAATGCATAAGTAAAACATGCTTAAGTAACTCATGCTCATATAGGATATCA
>JAABOM020062138.1:0-10470 GCA_011800125.2 Solanum clarkiae
TCAACTTGACCTCACAAAAATCAGATTTGCTCTCTACATTTCCTCTCAACTTTTCTCAACTTTGTGAAGCAGACAAATGACTCTTTTAGGGTTCTTAAGGAGCCTCTAAATCACGAATACAAAAGTAAGTAATTATAGTTGTGTATTTAGTATAATTTCATCATGAAAAACAAGAAATAGATTCTAGTTACACTTGCTGAAATTTGTTGGACAGATTCTGTGCAGAAAGTTGCTGCACCTTTTCCTTTTATTTTGGTAATTTATCTATGGTCTTTAAGTTATATTATGAAAATAACTTGGTGTTATTAACATGGGTTTAGTTATAAACATCAGCCTAAAGTTGATGCCCTGGTTTTTGTTTTATTTAACAAGCGCGTGTTATCGAGTTATCTTAAGCGTCATGTTGATTAGAACTTGTAGGATATTGTGTGTAAAGCTATTAGCTCACGTCCTTCATGACTTATTAAGTGCTGTTATTTGAATGTTTGAGGTCTGTTTATATGTGTAAATGTTGCTGGAACAGTTTTTTTAAAGTTGGAATAGGTTTGGGGTTATCAACATCGAAATGTAGCGAAGGAAGGTAATGTTATGCTGTTCATTTTTATATTGTGTGGAATTGTGATGTGTTGTACTTTGTGGGCTATTGTAAGACTATTATGACATTAAAGTAGGCTGTATATGATGTGTACATGCTAATGTGCATTAGAAAGTACGACTAGGGGCGGAGAGGTTAAAGGAATATGCTTGGGTTTATAAACACCCACTTGCTGTCCATGTATTGTTTTCTTATGTGATTAGGATGCCAAGGTGTATCTTTTGGCTATTAATGCTAGTTTTATCACCTACTATGTTGTAGATAAGTATTTTGAGGAAATGAAAGTTATCTCGAGGTAGTAACAAGGTCATAGAACAAGGTATGTAAGGTTATTTGATTTCGTATCATTTGGCATAAAATATAGATCTCATCTTGGTACATAAAGACATTCACCAACTCCGACACAACTATTAACTATGTCTACACTCTTGTACATGTTTATATGCTCCCATACATAGTAACCTTCATATCTCAATACATACATAAATATCAAGATACATGGTTTCTTGTTGCCAAACAAAGTTCACAAGTTGTTCCATTTCATATGCATTACATTGTTTATCCAATGTACTCTTTTATTTGTCATATTATCTTGTATGATTATCTACATTTCACATGCTACATATACAGTCCTACAACTCTAACATTATGGACACCAAAAGAATCATCTCAAAGGTAATTGAAAGATAAAGTATACAATTTTGATAGGTGGTAGCCTGAGGGGGTGGAAGTAACACCTAGCCAGGGACGATCCTATCACGGGTGATAGCCCGAGGGGTTTAAGGAAGAACCTAGCAAAGGGACGATCCCAATATCCTAAGGGGTGGAAGAACCACCTAGCCAGGGAAACATCTTATTGGTGGGTAGGCCCAGGGGTTAAGGAAGAACCTAGCGAGGGACGAACCTGATACAGTTCACCACTGATCAGTTGGTCATTTGTATTATAGCTGTGCATAGATTTTACAATAAATGTAAAGTAATATAAAGGACATAAAGTACCAAATTCCATAGTATAACTAAAGGTGGTCCATGATCTTCCACAGATGCATAGTTTCATTTGAGTTGTTACTTCATATATAGTATATCCTACCTTACATACTCAGTATATTATCTCGTACTGACTTCCCTTGTGGGGGACCTGCATTTCATGTTGTAGGTACAGGTGGTAGTAGATCCCCCAGTAGAAGTATAGGACATTCAGCTGTGGTTATCAAGCTCCAGGTTGCTTCGGAGCTTTGCATGTCTAGAGCTTATATGATTGTTTTGTACAAATAGTTGAGGGGGGGCCTGTCCCGACCCCTATCAGTTGTCTTTCTTTATTTAGAGGCTTTGTAGACTATGTAAAGTAAAATGTGGTCATGTCTCGCACTTTAAATACCGTGGCCCCAACGGCCTAGTCATATGCATTTCCTTTTGGCTTGTTATTACTATTTATCTGCTTAAAGGCATGTCAATGTCAAAGGTAGAAATCTCTTATAATACGTATAGAAAACATATAGATAGAAGTTGATTCTCTCGAGCCTTATCAGTAACGGGTGCCAGTCCGCCCTAACGGGACATGGGGCGTGACATAAGCAATGGATATAATCTCAATATGACAAGTATGATCAATGCTTGTGATGAAACATGAATGTAAATGTTTAACTTGCACATAATAATATACATATGTGGGAGGACACCTTAAATGATATAGACCAAGTAGCTACAACTTGGAATCCCAAGCATGACACTCCTTCGGTACAGGTCATCGGGCATGACACCCCCTGGTGAAATGTGGTCTACTTGTCTTGGCAAACCAAACATGATACATGATAATATGCAATAGATGGATCAACTAGTATAGCAAGGGTAATATATAATCCCATGGTGGGACATAGTTTAGAGACTAAAGACTTTATATAAGGACCCCTTGGGTCGAGCCACCATCTTAAGCCTCAATCAGTGTTAAGTCTAATCCCATAAAATATTTGAAATAATCATAAGTTTAGTAACTTCTAAGAAACATGATAACATGACATGAGTAACTCTTAAATATGTTTGACCTCTAATAGTGAGTTTAACTTGAACGTGAGAGTAAATAATAATCATGCATGAACCGTTTGCTTTAACATGAATGGCACATAAGAGGTAAAGATCTTGAAATAGGGTACAACTTGATACCTGTAAAATGATGGATACTTTTTATGAATTAAATAAAGACTTGAATCCCTTAGTCATCATGAAGTAACTTGACTTGTAAATGATGTAAACGACATGAGAGTTCTTGTGATGTAAGTTTATCAAACGCATGGTGGGTTCAAGAGTATAACAAGATAAGTAAAATCAATTCAAAATCAACCCACCAATATTGTAATAAAACCTTTAATTTGGGTATCATGAAATCCATGTAAAAAGTTCATCATAGTTCATAGTTTTCGAAGCTCAAATCATGCATAGTCTGAATAGGCATAAATTAACTCATGGAATAAGTTTAAAGTAGACATTCATGCATATTCAATCAACACTTGATAAAACTACAACATAATTTATGTTCATATTTCTTGGTAAAAGATATCGTAAGTAATACAACATGAAACCATACAATTATCATAAAAGAGAAGCTTGGGCTCCATGGCTGAAAGGACCCATGGATGAAGACCCACATACCTCAAACTTTAATTTTCTTGAGATGAGCTTTAGGGAAACTTGAATCTTGAGATGGGTTCTTGAGTTCGAAAATTGAGCTTGAAATCCTTAAATTTGAATGAGAGATTTGATAAACTCTTAAGAGGTTATTGAGATGGTTTTGTGAGTTATAGAGTTGAAAATGGCTAATTATAGGAGATTTCATGTTTAAATGTGTATGGGGCTATTACCACAATGCCTTTGGATGAAATAAGAAAATAGGGGAAAGTTTTACACTATTTTGTGGTCCAAGCATGATGCGGACATGACGTGCAACACCATTCGCACCCTAGGCACATCACTGCCTGGCGGCAAACAGTCATTAGAAATTGAAAATTAGTGAAAATTATTTTTTGCTAAGAGTCTTCTAAAATCCCGATCATACTCATTTCTAACTCAATTTTGCCCCTTGATAAAGTATATGTAGTTACATTCAAAATCGCGCATAAATTTTGAGATATATAAAAAATTACAATTATAGGACATTCTGAAGCACATGAGGGGTGATTCATGTTGGCATGGCTTGTAACATATCATTCTGGTCCTGGTTAATCACGGTAGGGACGAAACTGACCACTTTCTCATTAATGTACTTGTTCTCACTAGTGAATATGCTCTGAAAATGGTCACAAGCAACCTTAGTAATGTCTTCATCACCTTGAATCCAGTCACCACTTTTCTTCTAAACCTTATGAATAAACAATCTTCTTCTTCTACCCCTTATTGAAGCATGAAAGTACTAGGTATTCGTATCACCTTCTTTGAACCAATAAAGCTGAGACTTTTGTTTGAGGATAGACTTTTCCAACTTAAGGAACCTGATATATTCTGCATTCAGTTCATGGAGATGACTCCTATTCTCTTCAGTATTGTAGTTAATCAGATTATGTTGATCTAGTTTAACCTTCTCCACATACTCTTTAACCTTTGCATAAATGTCACAAATCTGATTTCAAGATAATTTGCTGAGAGGATATGATAACCTTTTCATCTTTTGATGAAATACCCCTCATAGGATTACCAGACATATTTTCTATCCCAACACTCCTTAACAATATCATAATAAGGTGGTTGATCAAACCAATACTGTAGGAATTTGAAGTATTTGATATATTGATCTGAATTATCTTTCATTTCCATAAGTAAAGGGCAGTGATTAGACCCTACTGAATAAAGGTGACTGATGGTAGTGAGGGGCATGATTTCCAACCATTTGTCATTTATCATACCTTTATCAAGTCTTTTCCAAATACTGGCATCAATACCTTTGTTATTGCACCAAGTGAAGCTTTGACTAGAAAAACCCAAATTTGTTTGGCTACGGCCCTTAATAACACTAATAAACTCAAAGTTTTCTTAATATTATAAGGAATTCCTCCTAACTTTTCATTAGTAGATGTAATAACATTGAAATCCCCAACTGCATACTAAGGAACATTAGACTTGTTGTTTGCAATGTGAAGGTTTCTTTCCCACAAAATGTCTGAGATGGTCCCTGCACTTTGGATAAACAAAAGTGACAAAAAAATCATGATGCTACTGAATATTATTAAGCTCACAGGTCACTTCATACACATTAGTAAAAAAATCCTACATTCAACTTCAAGACTCCAAAATAACCAAATCTTTCCAGAAGTATTGCATGTAGCCTTGTCCATACCAAGCTGAATTCTCAAGTTGCTTAACTGAGAGTTATTTGAAAAATGTTCAAGAATGGAGACCATGGACAAATGGTGAATATTTTTTAGGGTTTTGATCCTTTACAAAGCACCTTGGATATTAATACCCTCTAACTTTCCATATCTTTATATTAATCGTTAAGAGGATTTGAAAGCAAACAATCTTGTGTTTGGTCTGCCTGCAGTAATAGTTATAGTATTTTTGATCTTGAGACTGGTTTGGTGAAGAGCCCTTGGTGATAGGACCTGTTGATTAGTAACCTACTGATGCTATTATTGTATCATGTTATCATGAGTGGAACTGACATCCTGTATCTTTTTGCTAACTGGTTCCATCATCAGCTTCTTCATTATTAGGAAGGTTATCCTTATCAATCTCATCCTCAAAATTAACCACCTCATATTCATCAATATCATTACTAGGCAACACTTGTTAGTTATATGCACAACCATCCTGACACACATCAACCACATTTTCTATAGGAAGACAATTATAGCAGACTTGTTTTTCATTTCTCTTTTTCAATGCATCTCTTCCTTTCTTGCTTAACTTGTTCTTTTTGGACTTAAACCCTGTAGTGCGATTACTAGGAGAGGATCCCAAATCTTTGGCCATAGAACCCATGTTGCTATTCTGAATAGGAGTACCCTCATCATCCTGATGATGATCACTAGTTACTTAATGAAAATTCTACACTTGTTCACCAAGATTAGCAGGGGCTTTAGAGTATAATCTATGGTCAATGTTTGGATTCTCATGAAAAACATTAGATAGAGTCCCACCCTTTGGATACCTATCCTGCAGGCTAGTGGAGTTTTCCTTCAAACCACCCTCATAACTACAAACTTCAGAAGTAACAAAATCAGAAGGAATAGGGGTCTCAAAATCAGCAACATGAACAATCTCTTTACTACAAGGGGGAATGGGGGCTGATTCGGATGGATAGAATCAACAATCCCATGGGGAGATAAGTCAATACCTAAGTTTTGATTCCTTCAGTATCCATGACATTAGGAGTAGTCACACCAGTATTCATGGTTGATTCAGTAGTAGGATGTTTTTTCTGATTATCATTCTCTTCCTCTCTGTTGGCACTAAAAGATTACGACTTGGTATCTATTAAGACTTTTCTTGGGCAGGTTCTCTATTCTTTTGATCATTGACCTTTTTATATTTTTCATTTTTATTTTTTTGAATCTGGCGATCATCATCTTGAACAATCTTTTTCCCTTTCTTCAATCATATTGAGTACTTATCTTATTTGCCATACTAGAAATAAAATTAACAACTAAATATCAAACATTGTTGGGAAGAAGTTACCTTCTAAGTTCTGCATCCTAGTTTGTTGTTCATCTTCAACTTCCATCCTTTTTTATCTGCACAATCTCTTTCTTGATAATGCTTCTACCAGATGGCCATGATGGTTGCAATAGTCAAGTATGACTTTATAATGGATAGCTTGCCATCTCCCAATTGTGAAATTGGGTTTATCTATAGCTATCCATATATGTGAAGGCCTATCCTTGGCAATATCAGTTTGAATTCTCACTTTTGCCATACTCCCTCTCGTCTTCTGAATAGAAGTGGCATCCAAATATAGAGTCTTGTCCATACGAGCTAAAAGAGCAGATATAACCACTTTATTATAGCAACGCCAAGGTAGTTCAGGGAGAGTAACCCACACAGGAACAAATGGGGTCTCTTTTTTAGGGAAGAAATCAGGGGTCCAGAGTTGAAGCCTCATGAGCTGACCCTTAATGAACATTCTCTATTTATTCCATATAGTAACATGATCTTCTTCATTGTCCAAATCAATGCAAATATGGCTTGAATCGAAGTGAGCAATTTTGACCCCTCCACACTAATTGAGTTTGTTAAATGAAGATTTTCTTGATCAACTCAATCTTGGGCATGGTATTGTGAATTTGCCAACTAAAGTATACCTGCATTTTGATGCCATATTAACCATAAAGTCAACTTTTTTAAATATAATAGAAGGCAACCCTTATCTTGTTATCGAGATGGGAGGACTAATACTGATGGGGGTTTTAGACTTGGGTTGGGTTTTCCTAAGTTTTGTGGAGTTGGAATGAACCATGGTAAATGGGCAGGTTCAGGGATGTGATTATCTTTAAGTTGGATATTAGAATTTGGAATAATAGATTTGGTAGCATAATCATGAACATTTTATTGTTTAACTTTCTAACAAAGGGGGTTTGGTTTTTAGAAATTTGATGTTAGTTTTGTAAGATCATGAGGTTTTGTAGGTTGAGACTTTAGCGGCTGCACCTGGCTATCCTTCAAATTATTATTCACCAACTCCTTGCCCTTAGCATGGATACTAGAATCTACTTCATATTTGTTGATTTCAGCAACAGACATCTTTTGGCAATGCTAGGTGGAAGAGTTGTGCTCAGCCAAATTCTTTCTAGACCTATTAGCATGATCCCAAGAAGCCTCCTTGTGAACCTCCACTAGCTTACAAACATGTTCACTACTTATGCTATTTTTATTTTGTTGGTCCACCTTAGTTGTGCTAATTTGATTAACGTCTACTTTGGGCTGCACACTAGGTGTTAAGAGGCCAATACATTGCCAAGACATAGCACAATTAATATTGGCATGAATATTGACAAAAGAAAAGGAATTCTCAACATTAAAAGAGTTAACATACAAACCTACTAAGGATACTGAATCCTTATGATCCCTTTTCAAAATTATGGGACATACAGAGTACTTTTTAGAGTTGATTTCAGTGTTACCTTCAGAAGAGAACAATCCAGGGGACCCATTTTTATTAATTATAGACTGATTATCTGCAATCTATGTACCTTGTTCATTAAAATGACAATTAGAGGACATTTTCATGGTTAGTTTATCATCAGAACTCCCTGTACCTGAAGACAAATTGGCCCGACCTGACTCCTTTGAAATTGTACCAATTGAGGTTGTCAAAATCTTAGTTACAAAATTCAAAGAGTTAGGGCATGATCTAATTGGGCATTTTGCATATAAGAGATATTCCTTGGTCGTAGGAGCATTTTGGTATGCTTCATGATAGTCGAGTTTCACTGGAGCGTCATCATCGACGTCGACAAATACCCCACCATTGATTTTGGTGGTCGAATTGCCCATTATTTCTCCTAAAGGTACTCCTCGACCTGGGGAATCATTATTCACGTGTCCCATGCCATGAATTTGTCACAATCCAAGCCTAGGTCCTAGACATGACTTGACAAATGGGGATCCAGAAGGAACCTCAAACAAGTCTCTTAACTTGTCATTACACATAATTGACAGTGAAAGCATATAAAAAACATTAAAGAGCAAGAATAAGGGAACAGGGGCTAAGGGGAAAAAGATTACACAATACCATAGTCTAGAGACAAGATTCAACTCATATTATAGATACATAACATGTCCGACAACCATCTCTACTACATTGATAAGAGCGGAGGCCAAGACAAAGCAACTGGGGCTCACCCTCATAGTCAAATAGAACAAAAATAAAAGTGTCTCAATACATAACAAGAGAGAGTAGACTAAGGTGTAACACCCCAGATCTTACCATATTAATACTATACGAATAAAATATGACATAATTTGGTTAAACTAGCGCTAATTTTTAAAGGTGTTTGAATCTCGTGTTAATGGGCTATATGTGCGTCTAACGCTTAAGACGGTCGGGTGTATACATGTTTTGTATCAAATTGAGGAGATTACGACCATAAAATGAAGTGAGAAAATTAAGGTGCTTGTAGGACTTAGAAAGCGAGTAGGTGAGTCAGCTACTTGCTTAGCTTAAATTGCTAACTAAACAGAGACGAGACCCGGCGTCGAAATTGTCCAAGTTCGAGTATGAGTAAAATTCATGTTAAGGGTGTCACTTTGGTCCATGATTTAACATTACATATGGACTATATTGACAGCACAAGGATGATAGTAAGAAAGTCCCAAAGACATCATAAACTCTTGGATACTTTGTGCCCAAAACCAAGTAAGAAAAGTTGGCAAAATAGGGAGCCCAAGTCCATCAACTTGGAGACCCATTTTGGCCCAAGTTTAATAGACAAGCTGCTGGATAAGCATCTTATTAATGTTTTGTGTAAGGTAGTCAAAATACCAAGAGAAGGTCGGCCAAAGTAGTAGCATAAAGAGGGTTCATAAGCAGCAAATATCCATTCACTTTTAACTTGAAAAATTTCTACTTTCTCCCAACTTTATTGTTCTTCTTTCGTCACCTTATAAAGCAGCTAAATAACTCTCCTAGGGTTCTTGGAGAATACTTACACCTTGAAGTAAGTGGTAAGTAAGTTTACACATGTTTTTAGTATAGTTTTCTTATGAAAAACAAGAAGTATATGTTAGTATGTTGGTGCTGGATTTTCTGGACAGATTGTATACTAGGGATTCTTGTGTACTTTTCTTGTTAATTAAGAGGTCTTTCTCTTGTTGGCTGGCTTTATTATTTATTAGCACTTAATTATGCCACAAAGATTTGTTTTACGGTAGTGTGACAAGTCTGATTAGCTACTTTTACAGTCCACAATAAAGAGTCGTTATATGATATCATAATTATGTGCTTCGTACGAACTTGTGGACTGTTGGAGAGTAAGATGTTGCTCTATGTCCTTAATAACTGATTTTTTGATGTTTTGAAACTGGTTCATTGCTGGTGGTATGTATAAATGTTGCTGTAACAATAGGTTAAGGTTGGAACCGATTTGGAATTGTTAAGGTCAAAAGGTAGCTAGGAAAGGTAACATTGTGTTGTCTGTTTTTAGATTGCGTGGAATTGTGATGTGTTGTGCTTTGTGGGCTGTTGTAAGGCTGTTAGTGACTTAAAATAGGCTATACATGATATGTACATGATATTGTGTATTAGAAAATATGATTAGGGGCAGAAAGGTTAAAGCAATACGCTCGGGTTTATAAACACCCGCTTGCTGCCCATGTATTTTTTTCTTATGTGATTGGGATGCCAAGATGTGTTTATTGGCTGCTAATACTAGTTTTATCACCTGCTATATTGTAGATAATTGTTTTAAGGAAGGGAAGGTTGTTTTCAGATAGTAAAGAGTTCCGACGATGAGGTATGTAAGGTTACTTGATTTCATATCACTTGGCATGAAACATAGAGGCATTCACCAACTCCGACATAACTATTAACCTTGTCTCCACTCTTGTACATGTTCATATGATTCAATACATAGTCACCTTTAAAACAGACACATGCCTGAATACCAAGTTACCTGAGTTCTTGTTACAAAATAAAGTTCACAAGTTATTCCATTTCATATGCATTTCATTGTTTATCCAACGTACTCTTTTATTTGTCATATTATCTTATTTGATTATCTACATGTCACATACTACATATACAGTCCTACGGCTCCAATATTATGGCCACAAAAAGAATCATCTCAAAGGTAATTGAAAGATAAAGTATACAAATTTCGGTAGGTGGTAGCCCCGAGGGGTTGAGTATAACCTAGCCAGGGGACGATCCTATCAAGGGGGGTAGCCCGAGG
>JAABOM020062139.1:0-10469 GCA_011800125.2 Solanum clarkiae
TATATATATATATATATATATATATATTCCATTTAATTTAGCATTTAATTTAGTCTTAATTTTTACTAACCTAAGGTTGGTCGGTAAATCTTTTTTTAAAGAATCCTAAAAGATGCATAACCCCTTTCTTCTAGGATAATTAGGACCCTTACCTAGAATCACATAGGTTAAGTAGACCTTATAATGGAGTTAATTTTATTTAGCATCACTTTAATAAAATAGGTATGCTAATTTACCTTAAAAATAATTAGCTGGCCCCTTCTTAAGTTAGTAATTTAGGAGTCATCAATATGTTGTACACCATTTGACTTCGAGTTAAAATGGGGGTAGCAGCTTGGCGACTCCGCTGGGAAATTTAGGTTCTAAACCATGACAGACTTAGGTTAGTAATCAATGTTTTAATATTTATTTATTTTATTTATTTATTTATATTTAATTGCTTGTTTTAGTATTAATTGCTTGACATTTTATTTACATGATGTAATTTGTTCAATTACTATTATTTTATGTAATTTATTTATTTGCATTATATAAATTGTCATTTCTCTCGTACTTCAATTCTGGAAACTTGACACTATCACAAACACACGCGAGGTGTGCTTTGTGCACCCGCAAAATTCTTTCAAAAAAATTCAAAATTTAGGAGAGTTGGCATATGCGCGGAGTGTTCGAATCTTTTTTAGTGTGGTCGCATAACCTCCTCACTCGAGTTGTCCACTCGGGAACCTATTGTCTAGTAAGCCAAATTTTAGAAAATATATGATAGAGCTATACCACCCTTATTGATTTAGGTCATGCATGCATATACCTTAGGTGGGTTGATGTTCGACATCAACTCCACATTTAAGAAATCAGCCCATACGTCGACGGGTTTCACGACCCAACGACCAACAAAGAATATTCTGTGCAAACGTGATCATGATAGATGGATCCAAGTCTGGTTTTGGCATAATGAGTTTGGAGATTATTTTGATTTTATTTTACTTTGTATTGTAGGATGGATCCCGTCCCGCTAATTCCCCAAATTAGAATGATTGAAGGTATTCTTTATAAGTTGAAGTCTTGGTGGAGAGGTTTCAGCCTTGGTGAAAAACTAACTATTACAAAGAGGATGGGGTTCCTCACTAAGTTATTTGGTATCTCTCTCAACAAGCACATAGTTAAAACATTGGTTTTATTTTGGAATCCTGACCATATCATATTTATGTTTAGAGACTTTGAGTTCTCCTACGTTGGGGAAAATAAGTTATTTCACTGGTTTGAAGTATCAAAGGAGAGGTCAAATTGTTCCACATAGTCAATCAGGAAGAAAATTCCTTCGTTACTTAGGATTGAAGAATATAAAAAATCTAGGATGCTTTGAACATAATTGGATTTCCTTAGATTATTTATACTAAAAATATGGGCATCTAGATAGCTACAAATTGTTCAAAAAGGAATTCTCTTGCACTTCTGGCCATTGGCAAGTTAGGCGACATATCACATTTGTTGTGGCTTTACTTGGGACTTTGATGTTTCTAAGAGAACATGGAAAAATTAATACTTGCATATGTTCTATGTCTAAATCAATTTTTGAGGGAGTCGATGGCGAAGAACTTACCTTAGTCCCTATGATTTTAGCAGAAATACTTCGAGCTCTTGGGAAGTGTAAAAGCGGAGAAACAAACTTCTTTGAAGGTTGTAATCTTCTTTTGCAAATGTGGGCAATGGAGCATTTCTACCAACGCGAAACACATGGTGGACATATGTTATAGTGATACCAATCGAATTGATAGTTTTTATAATAGGATGAAACGATTTGTGGCTCTAGTTGGTACCAATGATTGGCATGAATTCTTGGTTTCCCACTCTAGCGACCAAATTCAGTGGAAGTATCCATTACTCTCACATTCCATTGTATATATAAGATGCAGATGGTTATACTACATCAAGCTTATTGGACCAAAAGGACTTCAGCCATATGCTTCGATATGCATGCTCCAACAGTTTGGTCAAACAAAAGTAATTCTTCTTGGAGCAGACCTGAGAGTTTATGAAATTTCCTTTGGATCGGACTTTAAAGTCCCTAGACTTGGAGAGATTCTTCATGAATGGGATAATATTATCACAACAGAGCTAGGAAATGGACCGGCAAGAGTAACTCCAGAATATCAAGCATGGCTTCGAGAAGCTCGCTATAACATAAACCCAGGATGTGAGCAAGGATTTGAAGATATGAGGATGACAATTTGGATACGGCACACTCGTCTCAAAACTAACACAATCACTTCAGAGATGTGGGTTAAAATGGTGAACATAATGCAGTATTTGGAAAATGTGAAAGCGGGACCAAGCAACATTGAAGCGTCATCCTCATCTACTCCACCGTCTTGATCAAAAGCAAATCTAAACCAAGTCTTAGCATTTTCCTTATGTTGTGTTATTATAATCTTAATATTGATCTTGTATTATGTCATATTTCTTTGTACTCTTTTGTTTTATCTTTCAAATTCAATTTGCCTCAATGACTTGGATCAATCTATCATAATTTCGTATATTTGACGTTTAGGCCTACCTCTAGCATTAAAGAGGTCCCTTACATACTAAGACGTACTTGTTGACTATGTGATTTATTTGCTATGTAATACATATTTTCTCCTTTTTTGTATTATCTGCCTTATTATTTGATGTTATTGAAGCAATGATTCTCCGCTTTATACTAACATTTTTTTTCTCCTTTCATAGATAAAAAGAAAGAGGTTTTGTTTTATTTCCCAAAAGGTTGATTTGCATTCTCTAAGCTGGCGGATCACCCATACTACACAAGGTCAAAAGCTTGATCGTGCATATATATGACTGATTCAGATGCATGTGATCAAAGTGGTCTGGGACTTATCACTATTCCAGGGGATGAACCCGTAGCTTTAGAAGGAAGGGATTTAACTCCTTATGATGAGCGTATCTCTAGCCCAATGCAACAAATGGCTAGCATGTAGAATGAAATCGATCGACTTCAAAATCTTACCAATTTGTCAATTAGCCTGAACGCACACACTTCCTGAGTAGGGAACTAATTCAGCCATCTCACTACCTTTTCCACCTGTTGACATTCCTCCACCAAACCTCTCTTCATAAAACCAACCCAACTACTCCTATTCCATCAAATCCCTCCCTTCATAAAACCAACCCAACTACTCTTAAACAAGCTACCAACTCCCAACAATTCAATTTACCACAAGGTAACTCACAACAAATCAATCCATTCAATTTACCACAAGGTAACTCACAACAAATCAATCCATTACCCTCCACCATACTGACCCAGAGTCCACTTACCCAAACTTCCTCACTTGTCTAAAATCCATGCACACAAACTACCTCATCCACCCAAACTCCACTTATACAAACTTCCTCATTTGTCCAAAATCCATGCACACAAACTACCTCATTCACCCAAAATCCACCTATCCAAACAAATCCCGCCCATCCAAACTACCCCGCTCACCCAACAATACCATGCAGCCCAACATATATCGGTGGCATACGTTGCAATTAAAATGCAGTATGTGCACAAGCATATGTAGCGGAAGCTCAAACTTGTGTTCCCAGATGCCAACTGTACCAGAAGTCGATCCGTGTGAGGAAATGGAGAGAAAAGCAAGGTCAGGAGAAGACAAAAACATAGCTAGAGAGATTCAGAGTTTGAACAAAGCACTAAAAAAATCCAAGTTCACAAGGGACATGAGGGGCTTGAGTATGAAGATTTGTGTGTTCATCCTGATATTGAGTTGCCTACAGGATACAAGCCACTTAAATTTGAGATGTTTGATGCACAGGAAATCCTCTCAATCATTTGAGGTCTTATTGTGATAAGTTGGTTGGAGTAGGCAGAGATGAGGCCATAAGGATGAAGTTGTTCGTTAGAAGTCTAACTGGAGATGCATTAACTTTGTATATTGAGCAAAACCCTAAGAAGTGGCATAATTGGAGTAAAATGGCAGAGGATTTTATGGAAAGGTTTAGGTTTAACATTGAGATCATCCCCGATCTGTTCTTACCTTGAAAAGTTGAAAAAGAAAATAACCCGTTGGAGAACTGAAGCAGCTAGAGTTCGACCCCCGGTGGATAAAAATGAAATGACAAAGTTCAAGATAACATATATTATGAAAAGATTTTTCTTATGACATGTGCAAAATTCATAAATCTTGTTAAAATTGGGAAAGCTTTGGAAGAAGGAATCAAGTCAGGAAGAATTACTAACCTGGTAGCCCTACGAGAAACAAATAAGGCAATTCAGTCAGATTCAATGGGAGGAGCCCTTAAGAAGAAGAAAGACGGAGTGTCCACTGTCATGACCATCCAAAAATGCAGGCTTAACAAAATGTTAACCTACCAAAGTCCACCACCACAATCCTCATACTATGGTCAGTATACCCAAGTGGCTCAGCCTTATTACCAACCTTCACCTGCCCATTATCCAATTTATGCCGCCCAATCAACATATCATCCACCCCGAGCATTTATCTATCCAAACATACCACAATATCAATCTACGCATCCATCTCAACTCAATTACCCACCACAAACTCACCCATCAAATGCACTCAAGCCCCGCCCAAATTTCGCAAAAAGACCAACCAAAACCTATACCCCTTTAGCTGAACCTTTGTCCTAACTATATGAAAGATTGACAACTGCAGGAGTACTACAACCAATACCAGGACGGGTTCCCAATCCCCTTCCAGGATGGTATGACGAGAGTAAATATTGTGTTTATCATTCCGGAGTTGCTAGACATGATACCAAAAATTGCCTTACTCTCAAAGATAAGATTGAGATGCTGATTAAGGAACGAGTCATTCAACTCAAAGGTGTTGCCCCTAACATCAACAACAATCCTCTGCAAATCACGGGAATGTAAACATGATCACCATTGATGAATAATGTAATTTGGAAGGGACAATTGTATCTGTCAAAAAGGAGGAAAATGTTGCTACATCATCCTTCATTGCTCCCATAATCCCAGTCCAACTGCGAGCGCCAATTGAGGTGGAAGTTCTTGTTACCAGGCCTCAAATAACTGCCTTAGTTTCTCAAACCTTCTTTTAATAATAAAGCAGTTCCTTAGAATTACTTGATTGATGCAAAGAGTAAAGGAAAGGAGAAGATAGTTGTGGAGACTGCTGCAGCTGGAATGACAAGATCTGGACATTGTTATGCTCCTAGAGAAATTGCACGAGGAGGATCATCTAAGGAAAATAACCCTAAAAAGGTAGTCACAGAGGCCGAAGTGGAAGAGTTTTGGAGGAAAATACCAACTAAGGAGTATTTTATGGTTGAACAGTTGAAAAAAACTCCTGCTCAAATTTCTCTGATGGCATTATTGATGAGTTCTGCAACTCATAGATATGCTTTAGAAAATGTTTTGAGTGAGGCTTATGTTCTAGCTGAGACAACAAGCGAGAATTTTTTAGTCATGGTGGGATAGGTTTTGGAAGCTAATAAAGTTTCTTTTTGTGATGACAAGCTTCCACCTGAAGGCCTGGGGCACAACAAAGCTCTAAATATCACCATTAGGTGCAGGAATAAGTTTGTCTCTAGAGTTCTGATTGATAATGGTTCTGTTGTTAATGTATGTCCTTTTGTTATGCTTCAAGCTTTAGGGGTTGATATCGGGAGAATTCAGGAAAGTCAGGTAAGGGTTAAAGGTTTTGATGGGGTTCAAAGGGGAGTCATTGGAGAAATTAACTTGCCACTACAAATTGGACCCTGGGAGTTTATGATAGAATTTCAGGTGTTGGATATATCTGTTAATTACAATTTATTGTTTGGAAGGCCGTAGATCCACATGGTTGGTGCAATCCCTTCTACTCTACCCCAGACAGTGAAATTTGTTTGGAATCATCAAGAAATCATTTTTCATGGAGATGGTAGTAATTCAGTACATCCAGATAACTCAATCCCCATGATTGAGAATTTGGAAGAGTTAGATAGATCTATATTCCATATCAAGGTGATTATGTGTTCTACTCAACTCGAAAGGATGAAACTACCATAGGCACTTATGATGGTATCTTGGGAACTGTTGAAAAATGGGTTTGTTCCTAGTCGAGGTCTTGGAGTGAATTTGGATAGAATAGTGGAACCAATCAGTTGCTTGGTTACAAAACACACTTTTGGTCTAGGGTACGAGCCTACGCGTGAAAAAGATTCATCGGTTAGTCTCAAAAGGACAAGTGACAGTCCTTTGCCACAACCAATCCCATCGTTGAATCAGTCATTTTCAAAGCATCTATTGTACAAGGATAAGAAGAAGCCGCTGAAGACAACTTTGTGGAAAGACTCAAAAACCTGTTCATTGAAGAAGCAGAGTGCAATATGATCATGGAAGATTGTACCAAGAGCCTCACTATATGGGATGTTAAGCCGGAAGACGCTTTGAACAATTGGACTTGTAGCCCGGCCCCGATTCTCCAAGAATCTTAGTAGATGATTGTATTAGAATCTAAATAACATAGTTCAAAATTGAGGCCTGAATCATATTCATGAATTTTATGTGTTTTGCCTCTATCTTTTGAAAGTTCCAATGTCAAATCTGAACTATACTTTTACTTTAAATTTTAAACTATCATTTGTTTTAAATTTTAAAATTTGGTCCTTCAAGTTATTAAGCTTATTTTATTTTTCTTCTCTCTTTTATCATGCAAACCATTAAAATCGCCGATATTAAGGATATGACATGTTATGAAATGAGTGAACGAACCTCAAGCAGTGAACAAGATTTTGTAGAATATGAAGAAGATATGCAGCCTGAAGATCTGGCTGAAGAGTTTGAACATTTTGAGAACAAGGAAAAATCAAATTTGGATAAAACTAAGGCAATAAATTCAAGAGATTTGGAGGTGGTAAGAGAAACAAGAATAGTGTCCATTTGACTCTGACTTAAAGGGAAGAACTCGTCGAGTTGTTGAGACAATATATAAATCTGTTTGCATAGTCTTATGATGATATGCTGGGGCTAAGCACAGATATTGTTTCATATAAGTTACCAACTGATCCATCTTGCCCTCCAGTAAAGCAGAAGCCAAGAAAAATCAAGCCAGATTTGAGTTTAAAGGTCAAGGAAGAAGTTTCCAATCAATTTGATGCCAATGTCTTTCGAGTCACGAAATATCCCACATGGTTGGCTAAAATAGTGCTAGTGTTGAAGAAAGATGAAAAAATCCGAGTATGTATAGATTATCGAGATCTCAACGAGGCCAGTTCAAAAGATGATTTTGCTCCTCCAAAATATTCACATACTTATTGATAATTATGCTAAGCACGAGTTGCAGTCGTTTGTTGATCGCTTTGTAGGCTATCATCATATTCTTATGGATGAAGAAGATGCAGAGAAAACAACATTCACCATACCTTGGGGCGTGTATTGTTATCAGGTGATGTTTTTTGGACTCAAAAATGATAGGGCAACATATATGAGAGCTATGACTATCATTTTTCATGATATGATCCATAAAGAGATTGAGGTCTATGTAGACGATGTCATTATCAAGTCACGAAAAAGCTCAAATCACATAATGGATTTGAAGAAGTTCTTTGACAGGTTAAGGTAATACAATCTGAAATTAAATCCTGCAAAGTGCACGTTTGGTGTCCCTGCCGGCAAATTATTAGGTTTCATCGTGAGTACAAAAGGAATAGATTTGGATCCTTCGAAGGTAAAGGCTATCCAAGACTTGCCTCCTCTAAAAAGTCGAAAGGATGTAATGAGTTTTCTTGGTCGTCTTAATTATATTTGTCGATTTATTGCACAATCAACTGTAATTTGTGAGCCGATATTTAAATTGCTAAAGAAGGATGTTGCTACCAAATGGATAGAAGACTGTCGGCAAGCTTTTGATAGAATTAAGGAGTATTTGTCCAGTCTGCCTGTTTTGGTGCCTCCCGAGCTTGGAAGATCGTTGTTGCTACATTTGTCTGTGTCAGACAATGAATTTGGATGCATGCTAGGATAACATGATGAAACTGGGAGGAAAGAGCAGGTCATGTATTACTTGAGCAAAAGGTTTACACCTTACGAAGCTCGGTATACTTTATTGGAACGTACTTGTTGTGCCTTGACTTGGGTCGTGCAAAAGTTAAGACATTATTTGTGTGCATATACCACTTTTCTCATCTCAAGGATGGACCCGCTCAAGTATATCTTTCAAAACCCCATGCCTACTGGAAGGCTGGCCAAATGGCAGATTTTGCTAAGTGAATTGGACATTTTGTACGTCACTCAAAAGGCCATCAAGGGACAAGCGTTGGCTGCTCATCTTGCTGAAAATCATGTGGATGAAGAATATAAGCCTCTTAAAGCTTACTTCCCAAATGAAGAGATTTGTTCATCGGAGAAGATATTTTAGAGGGATATCCAGGGTGGAGAATGTTTTTCAACAGTGCTGCAAACTCTAAAGGAGTTGGTGTTGGGGCAGTGCTAGTTTCAGAAGCATGTCAACATTATCCGATCTCAGCAAAGTTTAGGTTTTTCTACCTCATATGGCAGAATATGAGGCTTGTATTCTTGGACTCAGAATGGTTTCTAATATGAATGTACAAGAACTGTTGGTCATAGGAGATTCAGACTTATTGATTCACCAAGTACAAGGAGAATGGAGCATTAAGAATGTGAAGATACTCCCATATTTGCAATACGTGAAGGAATTTTGCAAGAAATTCATCAAGATAGAATTCAAGCATATTCCTAGAGCTCAAAATGAATTTGCAGATGGTTTGGCAACCTTGGCTTCTATGATTCAACATCCAGACAAGAATTACATATATTCGTTCAAGATCACTGTGCAATATCAACCGGCATATTGTTTTCATGTAGATGAAGAACTAGATGGAGAACCTTGGTACTATGACATCAAAAGGTATCTCCAAGAAGGAGAATATCCAGATGGAATAAGCAGTATTCAAAAGAGAACACTTCGGAGGCTCGCAAATCACTTTTTTCTAAGTGGGGAAATCCTTTATAGGAGGACTCTAAATTTGGGATTACTAAGATGTGTTGACTCTCAAGAGGCAAGCAAGTTGATCGAAGAAGTACATGGGGGTACATATGGGCCACACATGAATGGTTTTACTTTAGCAAGGAAGTGTCACGACCCAACCCAGGGACCATGATTAGTGCCGATTGGGCACCCAGACAAGCACTAAATCGGATTTCCAACTATAGTGGCTAAGGAATCTACCAAAATTTCGGCAGAGTTTCCTCTATTTTACTGACTAACCAAACCTACAGACAGCAACCCAGCATACAACAAATATCTATATGCATATATATGCGGGCCGACAAGGTCACCGTTGTGGTAGAACCCCCCAACAATTGTATCATACATACATAGTCATACTACATGCAATATCCCACAGCCACATGTATCCACAGACCTCTAAACATACGGACTGAATCATAGGACGGGACAGGGCCCCGTCCTACCCTCGAATATACATAAATGTAAAATACAGAAAATAAGTGTACATGTATATACCCAAAAGTCTGCTCCTGAGGCAAAGGGAGCACTTCAACAGTAGACAGAGATCCTAAGAAGATGGCTCTCTAACTTGTACGTTGATACCTGTGGGCATGAAATGCAGCCCCCCGAAGGAAGGGGATCAGTATGAGATATGTACCGAATATGTAAAGCGGAAAGTACGAAATATAAGTGAGAGTAATAATCCGAATAAAAATATATGAGTCAGCCTGTATGCAAACATCAAAATAATTCCTTATTTAAAATATCAGAATAATGCATATCAGACAAGAACGATGGCGACCTCCAAACTCGCGCCATACCACAACATAACACCAGAAGTTTTAAATCCCCGAAATCTCCAACATACGTCCTAAATATAGTATAGGTTAGCCGAGGCGACGGTGCCACACACTCACATCATAGGATAGGTGAGCTAAGGCGAAGGGGCCAAGCGCTCACGTATCATAATGTGTAAAGGTCATCATGCCCGTTATATAAGTGAGCCAAGGCGAATGGGCCAAGCACTCACGTGAGCTGGGGCGAAGGGGACCAGCACCTATATGTCATGATGCCAACATATCCCAAGCCCAGCTCCTTATATCTCCAAACTAAGCAAAGTCGGCCCATGGGCAAATCGACCCACCATATCCAACCTACTTTAGAATATATATACATATATATATATATATGGTCATACGTAAGAATGATAATAACTAGCCCGAGAACCGGTGGACGAGACCAAAATGGCACAAATAGAGTCGTGAGAATCACAGGCATACAAACTAGTTACAAAAACTTGGTAATATGTAAAATGTTCATTTTTGAAATCAAGAAGTTAGTCATTTATGAAATTTTGTCAAAGTTGCTCAAATTCACACATATAGGTGAGTTCAAGGAACTTACTTAGTTTCCATCATGCACGTTACTAGAATAGGCTTCAAAATAATTTTTAAAGTGATTTAGAATTTC
>JAABOM020062140.1:0-10469 GCA_011800125.2 Solanum clarkiae
GCTTGATTTGTGCATGGGTAATCTATATTATGGTTTAAATGAGAATTTTACTTATGTCTCTACTTGAATTTCCTAATACATTGTTGAATTAATCTTGAGTGTATATTACCCATGATATTCTCATCTCATTCATAGCATATGCATTCGTGAACGTATGATTTTATGACAATTATGAAGTGGGTTAAGCCCAATTGGTTATGACAAGAATGTGATCAGATAAATGTCTATTGTTATTGGCTCTTTGAGCATATTGGGTGTTTGCACTATACTGTTTAATGAATGAACTGTTCCTATGCATGAGTAAGGAAGGTATCCATCCACCGAAATAACTGGGTCGTAAGGTATGATATAGATTACCCTTGGCAAGTAATCTTCTCCTACCGATGAGTGGTCTTCATCAGACTAATTCATATAATAGGTAGCATGAGTTTGATTTGTCGGTTATAGTCCATCCCCACTACATATGAGATTTGCACATTTCATCATTATTGGTTCCATGGCATATCATATACTACATCCCTTATTATATATATATATATCTTTCTATATTGTGTTCCCTTGTCATCTAACATTGAATGTTGGTTTGGTAAGTCATACGCATTACATGCTCGCATATTTAGTACATTCAAACGTACTAACGTATACTTTTGCCTATATGATCTAACCATGTAGGGACGGGGAACTACATTCATCTACTGTATGATGTCTTGCTTGGATTTTGAGATTTCTCTTCGTTTGGTGATTCCTATCTTCCAAGGACAAACCACGAAACGACCCCAAAAAATGCCCGAAAATGTGCTTTGGAACTGCCAGAAATTATAATTTCCATATATCTCAAAATTTGTGCATGATATCAAAAATTTGACTTCATATTCTTGATCAGGGGGAAAAATTGAGTGGGGAGTGAGTCTAACCCAAATTTTAGAGAAACCGTATCAAAATTTGAAAATCCAAAGTTGCAATTTCCAGAGTGGTTTTCGCGCACCTGGTGCAACGCGCTTCGGGTGCGCCTCTGTGTTATTTTTGCCTAGTTTTTGTTGTCCGATCCAAGCTTTCCAGTATTGGGCCTACCCATGCGTAAAAATACCTATACTTAGCTATATTTCACCTTCATATCATACAAGACATTCCCCAATACTCTCCCAAACACTTAGACAAACATTTCACTTAAAATCAGGGGTTCCAAACTCATTTTGGATCTTGAGGATTTCATTCAAGCTTTGAGTCTCTGTTCAAATCTTCATCAAGAAATTCTCCAAAGTTAAGGGTATGTGGGTTTCAACCATTGGGTCCTTTCACCCATGGTGCCCAAGTTTTCCTTTTACGTAAATGGCATGTTCAAGTCCATTTACTTATCAATTTTCATATTATGAATTTGACTATGAACTATGTTGGGGTTCTATCAAAGTGTGACTGTTTAAGCATGTTTTGAGCTATGAGTCTAGTATTTATTTTGAGATTTGATGAAGTGTTTCAATGTATATTGTATGAAGGTATTATCAAGTGTTGGTGGGTTGATTTACTTCAAGTTTTCTCGCATGATTTCACTTTTGAATTGCATGGTTTTACACTAGCATTACACACCCACAAAGTGGTTTGACAAAATACCTAGTTTAGGGTTCTTGAGCTATTGATGATCCATTGCATGACCTATGACTTGAATGACTTTATGATGATGAAAGGAAGGTATATATAAGTCTTGATTTAATAAAAAATATCTATAGTGTTACAAGTTGACCACACCTTGTTGAGGGGGTGCTATGCCTCAATCACCATGGATGGTAGGGTGAGACAACCATCAACCAAATTGAGAGGTTGATGCCTCGATCACCATGGATGGTATGGTGAGACAACCATCAACCAATTGAGGGGTTGATACCTCAATCACCATGGATGGTCGGATAAGACAATTATCAACCAATTGAGAGGTTGATACCTCAATCGCCTCTCCAAGGGGATGGTAGGCCTTGGACATGACGGACTCTTACTATACATGTAATATGTTCTATACAAGCATGTTTTACTTCAAGTATCATTTATACATGTCATATTACTACTATGTTATCCATTGCTTATGATATTGTATTTTTTCTATATTGCCTCTCTCTTATTGCATTACATCGTACACACTTAGTGTATTCAAATGTACTAATGCGAACATTATGCCTACATGATGTTACCATGTAGGAACTGGAGCTCGTCATGATCATCCTCATCCTCTTGGTGGCTAGTACTATCTTCTCTAAGTAATTTTGGTGAGTCCTCAACTCCGGGGACGATATCTCTTGTTTGTATGTTATGTTAAGACTTTCATTATCTATTTGTATGCTTTTGACTATGATGGTGAGCTTGAAAGTTGTCTTGGCCCCCTCTCAATTCTAAGTGTAGAGGTGTTGTTGGACAAGTTATGTAATGATGCTATGAGCTTTGACTCTCTTGACTCTTTGATGTTTTATGAAATCAAAGGATTCCCTTAGCCCCTTACCCTTGTTTTATACTCTTGTTGTCTTTCAAATGCTTCCATGAGCAAGGATGTGTAATGATATGTTAAGAGGCTTGCTTGGGGTCCTTTCGGGTTCCCCATGCGCCATGTCACGTCTAGGCCCTAGGCTTGGGTTGTGAAAGAGTTGGTATCAGAGCACTAGGTTGTTGATGGTCCTCGGCATCCAACACACTGTGTTGATTAGAGTCTTATTCATGGTTGTGTTGTGCACCACAACTATGAGTAAGAGGCTATGAGACATTTTAGGAAATGTTTCCCTTCTTCATGGTATAGATCATGCTATAGAAGTTAGGTAATGTTACCCCTCCAACGAATGTTCTTTGCAATTTTTAGATCATGCCTAACATAAGAGGGACAGGAGCCCGCACACCCGAGGAACAATCGGCTCATGGAAATCTCCTGGATGCTCTCACTTTGCTAGCTGAAGCCATGGCTAATCAAGTCAACCAAGGGGTCCAAGCCCCTCATGCTCCTACTCCGGCATCTCGGGTGAGGGACTTATGAGGATGAACCCACCAGAGTTCTATGGGTCTAAAGTAGATAAGGACCCTCAAGAATTTATGGATGAGGTGTAGAAAGTGTTATCTATTATGGGTGTGAGGTCGGAAGAGAAGGCGAATTGGTGGCTTACCAACTCAAGGGGGTGGCCCAAATATGGTATACTCAATGGAAGGAGGAGTAGGGGAACAACAATGTGATTCTTTAGGAGGAGTTTATAGCGGCTTTCGTCAACTAGTTCATTCTCTCGAGCTTAGGGAGGACAAAATGATGAAGTTTATGAATTTGAAGCAAGGATCTATGAGTGTGAGGGAGTACTCCCTCAAGTTCAACCAACTCTCTAAATATGCTCCACACTTGGTTGCTGACTCGAGCTCTAGGATGAACAAGTTTGTGATGGGTGTATACAATTTGGTGAATGAAGAATGTTATGCCACCATGTTGATAGGTGACATGGACTTGTCCTACCTTATGACTTATCTCAAACAATTGGAGGGGGAGAAGTTGAGGAAGAAGAGGAGTAGTGAGGCCAAGAGGGCTTGTTTTGATGGTAAGTTCCAAGACCCAAGGGTAGCTAGTTTCACCAAGGACAAGGGTATTCTCGTGTTCCTAGTGGGAGATTTGTTAATGACTACCCAAGGCCCCAAGGAGGTGGTGTGGGGTGACTAGACTTATGTGCCCAAGATTTGGTAGAAGCCATGATAGCCCATGTTTTAGGGACACTAATGCTAGCTATAGTTGGGGGGAAATAGGTCACAGAAGGTTCATTATCCTTGGAATCAAAAATAGGGTAAAGATGTTCGTCCATAAGGATGACGTACTAATGCGGTTCTTTTGGGGAGGGGATGCCAACAAGATGGTTCCCCAAGGCATAATCGATTCTATGCTTCTCAAGGGAGACAAGGGGTTGATGGGGTGCTCAATTCATCACCGGTAGGTTAAAATTCTTTAATTTTGATATGTATGCATTGATAGACCCAAGTGCCACTCTTTCTTTTGTTACTCCTTTTATTTCCAAAACGTTTCATATTGAGCTCAAATTGTTGTATGAGTCTTATGAGGTGTCTACTCTTATTGGTGCATCTATTGTTGCCAGAACGATCTATAAAAGTTGTCCCATTTGCATCTTGCATAGAATATTGCCTTGTGATCTTGTTGAGTTGGACATGGTGTTCTTTGATGTCATTCTTGGGATGGATTGGTTGCATGCATAAATGCCTCTATTGATTGTAGGACCCATAGGGTCAAATTCCAATTCCCAAATGAAGTCGTCCTTGAGTGGGGAGAGTCATGATGTGGTGGTCAAGGGTAGGTTTATCTCATGCATTAAAGCCCAAAAGTTGATCTCTAAGGGGTGTCTCTATCATCTTGTGAGGGTTAGGTATGTGGAATAAAGTCCTTCATATAGAGTCTATGTCGGTGCTTAGTGTGTTTCTTGACGTCCTTCCAAATGACCTTCCCGATGTTCCTCTCGAAAGGGAAATAGACTTTGGTATAAACCTCCTTCCTGATGCTCAAACCATTTCTATTCCCCCTTACAATATGGCTCCGGTGGAGTTAAAGGAGTTGAAGGAGCAATTGAGGGATTTCTTGGAGAAGGGGTTTATTTGGCCTAGCCAATCACCTTGGGTTGCACCAGTTTTGTTTGTGAAGAAGGATGAGTCTCTTAGAATGTGCATTGACTACCGACAACTTAATAGAGTCACCATCAAGAATAATATCCTCTACCAAGGATTGATAATTTGTTTGACCAACTTCAAGGTGCTAGTCACTTCTCTAAGATTGATCTTTGGTCTGGGTGTCATTAAGTGAAGGTGAGGGAGTGTGACATTCCCAAGACGGCCTTCCGGACTAGGTATGGGCATTATCAGTTTGTTGTTATGTCTTTTGGGTTGACCAATGCACCGGCCATCTTCATGGACCTTATGAATAGGGTCTTTAAACCGTACCTTGATTTGTTTATGGTGGTCTTCATTGATGATTTCTTGATCTACTCTCATAGTAAGGAGGAGCATGTAAATCATTTGAGAATGGTGTTGCGAATATTGAGGGAAGAGAAGTTGTATGCTAAGTATGAGAAGTATGAATTTTGGTTGAAAGAGGTTGCCTTTCTAGGTCATATGGTGTCGGGGGATAGTATTAATGTGGATCCTAAAAAGATGCAAGTGATTAGAAATTAGCCTAGACCTTTGACCCCATCAGACATTAGAAGCTTCTTGGACTTAGCGGTTACTACTGGAGATTTGTGAATGGGTTCTCTTCTATTGCTTCTCCTATGACTAAGTTGACCCAAAAATAAGGCTAAATTTGTGTGGACCGATGAGTCTAAAAAGATTTTCCAAACTTTGAAGGATAAGCTTGTCTTCGGTCCTATCTTGTCTTTAACGGAAGGGTTGGAGAGGTTTGTTGTGTATTGTGATGCCTCCCCGATTGGTTTAGGTTGTTTCTTGATACAAAATGATAAGTTGATAGCCTATGCTTCTAGACAACTCAAGGTGCATGAAATGAATTATCTTTCTCATGATCTTGAATTGGCCGCCATGGTATTTGCTTTGAAAATTTGGCATCACTATTTGTATAGGGTGCATGTTCTGGTGTTTACTAACCATAAGCATCTCAAATATGTGTTCATCAAAAAGATCTCAACTAGAGACAACGGAGGTGGTTAGAGCTTCTTAAGGATTATGATATGAGTGTGCATTATCATCCTGATAAGGCTAATGTTATGGCCGATGCTTTGAGTGGGGTATCTATGGGTAGCCTAGCTCATGTTAATGATGGGGGCAAAGAGGTCACTAGAGAGGTCCATCAGTTGGCTAGATTGGGGGTTAGGCTGGAAGAGGTTGATAATGGTGGTATTATGGTTGTTGATGGTTCATAATCTTCGTTGGTTGATGAGGTAAAAACAAAGCGAGATCTTGACCCCTCCTTGTTAGAATTGAAGGCCTTGGTGAGAGAGGGCAAGGTGGAGGTTTTCTCCCAAGGGCGAGATGGTTCCCTTAGATATCAATGATGGTTCCCTTAGATATCAATGTAGGTTGTGTGTGCCTTGTGTGGATGACTTGAGAAAGAGTATTCTTGATGAGGCTCATAATTCTTCTTATTCTGTTCACCCCAATTCTACCCAGATGTATAGAGATTTGATGGATATGTTTTAATGGGGAGATATGAAGAAAGAAATTGCCAAATTTGTATCAGGTTGTCATAGTTGCCAACAAGTCAAAGCCAAGCATCAATGGTCGGGTGGCCTAACCCAAGATATAGAGATTCCTACTTGGAAGTGGGAGGAAATTAACATGGATTTTGTGGTTGAGTTGCCTAAGACTAGAAAGGTTTTTTATTCTATTTGGGTTATGGTTGATAGAATGACAAAGTCGTCTCATTTCCTACCGGTTAAGACTACTCATGGGGCAGAAGACTATGCTAAATTGTACATTCATGAGTTGGTTAGATTGCATTGGGTGCCCTTGTTATCATATCGGATCGTGGTTCTCAATTCACTTCTCACTTTTGGAGGTCCTTCCAAAGAGGTATTGGTACCAAGGTAAAGCCTAGTACGACCTTTCACCCTCAAACGGAATTGCCAAGCCAAAAGAACAATCCAAACTCTTGAGGATATGCTTAGATCTTGTGTTTTGGACTCTTAAGGTAGTTGGAATGATCATCTTCCGTTGATTGAGTTTGTTTACAATAATAGCTATCATTCTAGCATTAATATGGCTCCTTTTGAGGCTCTCTATGGTAGACGTTGTAGGTCCCCGGTTGGATGGTTTGAGGCAGGGAAAATGGTATTGTTGGGTCCGGATCTAGTCATGGAGGCTATGGATAGGATAAGGTTGATAAGGGAAAGGTTGAAAATAGTCCAAAGTCATCAAAAGTCCTATGCTGATGTGAGTAGAAGGGATCTTGAATTGAGGGTTGGTGATTGGGTCTATTTGAAGGTATCACCCATGAAGGGTGTGGTTCGTTTTGGTGAAAAGGGTAAATTGAGTCCAAGATATATAGGTCCTTGTAGGGTATTGAGGAGGATTGGTAAGGTAGACTGTGAGCTGAAGTTGCCTAATGAAATGGACTTGGTTCATCCGGTCTTTCATGTGTCTATATTTAGGAAGTGTGTGGGTGACCCAAATGCTATTGTCCCATTGGATGTTGTGGGTGTTGTTGAAGACAACTTGACTTATGAAGAGTTTACAGTAGAGATCTTGGATAGACAAGTGAAGAAGTTGAGGAACAAGGATGTAGTTTCCATTAAGGTCCTTTGGAGGAATCAACAAGTCGAAGTACTACATGGGAGGCCGAGGCGGACATGCAAAAGCGATATCCCTATCTCTTCCATTCTACTCAAGCCTAAGGTACTAATTCTAAGTCTTCTATATGATTTTATGTCTCATGTATTAGCCCTTTATGTCATTGCATGCATTCATGTTTATGTTGATAAGTTCATGACAATTTTAACACTTATATTTACAACAACAACAACATTACCCCAATGCCTCAAAGACTCCCGCCCATTGCAGGGTAAGGGGGGGTCGGATGTACGCAGCCTAACCTCTATGTTAAAAACATAGCGCGACTGTTTCTGGATGACCCATGATGAGAGTCGAAAGTTGCATTGACTAACTACTACTTCACAATTGAAAGAAGCGCAGACAGTTTAAAGAGCCATTTTGCTTCACAATTGCATTAACACTTATATTTAGATTTATAAAAATAGTGTCTAAGTGCATTATTGTATTCTCGTTGGTGCTGATTTCTTCATGATTACTCTTCTTATGTACGTTTCTTTGACATTCGGGGACGAATGTTCCCAAGGAAGAGATATTGAAACGACACCAAAAAATGCCCGAAAATATGCCTCAGAAGTGCCCGAAATCGTAATTCCATAAAATTTGTGCGTGATATCAAACATCCGACTTTATATTCTTGATCAGGCGGCAAAATTGACTGTGAAATAGGTCTAACCCTGACTTTAGAACAATCGTATCAAAATTCGAAAATCCAAAGTTGTAATTTCCAGCGAGGTTTTCGCGCCCAAGGCGCATCCTCTGTGTTATTTGTGCCCAATTTTTGTTGTTCGGTCCATGGCTTTTGGATCTTAGTCCTAAGTCTTCCATGCATAAAAATACTTATACTTAGTCATATTTCACCTTCATATCATATAAGACATGCAGTTGTGAGTGTATTAAGTAAATTAAACAGATACTCACTGGTCTAAATTGTGCAGGATCGAGCCCCGGCCTTGGAAGCCATCCATTCAAGCCTTCCCAGTCCTTTTTTCTTGTTTTTTGATCAGACTTTAAAAATCTATATGATATGGTTTTCCAGCTTCCTAGCCTGGGTTTGTGTGAAGCATGACAACATGAGCAAGCTCAGTCTTTCGCTACTCGTATGGCCCCGCCTCATGGCTTTCAGAAGGGGCTAAAGTGCATGATGATTTGATTTTATTCCCTAATACTCTTCCAAACACTTATACAAATATTTCACTCAAAATTAAGGGTTACAAAATCATTCCGAATCGTAAGGATTTCATTCAAGCTTTAAGTCTCCATTCCAATCTTCATCAAGAAATTCTCCAAAGTTAAGGTATGTGGGTTTCAACCATTGGGTCCTTTGACCCATACTTCCCAAGCTTCTTTTTTACATAAATTGCATGTTTTTAAGTTGATTTACTTATGGGAATTCATATTATGAATTTGACTATGAATTATGTTGCGGTTTCATTAAAGTGTGACTGTTTAAGCATGTTTTGAGCTATGAATCTAGTATCTATTTTGAGATTTAATGAAGGGTTTCAATGTATATTGCATGAGGGTATTACCAAGTGTTGGCGTATTAATTTACTTCAAGTTTTCTTGCATGATTTCACTCTTGAATTCCATGGTTTTACACTAGCATTATACACTCACCAAGTGTTTTACAAAATGTCTGGTTTAGGATTCTTGAGCTATTGATGATCCATTCCATGACCTATTGATAGCATCATGGAAAACTCTACTCTGTTGAAGGACAAGGATGAAAATGATGAATATTTAGAAGATCAAAGGAGGTCCATAACAAGATCTCAAACCAAGGAGTTTAACGATAACCTTAATGGGCTTCAATTGCTGATCGAAAGATGATGTCTTGTTGGGGAAGAAGAGCTAAAGTCCAAGAAGGATCAAATGTCCAAATGGTACAATTATTTGGTGGTGAAAACTCAAGTCCAAGATGAAGAATTTTAGGGTTAAATTTCGTGCAAATTAGGCCAAGAAGAGTCCAAAATCAGCCATAACAAAGGTTTCTTTCTGCCCAAGTTTGCAGAGAAGACTAGTCAAACTTTCCAAATTTGTCAATATTCTTTTCCTAGTTAGGTTTTACCTTATTTTCTTATTTATATATAGGTTATTAATGTTTTCCTTGTTCTATTTAAGGTATCCTAGTACTATCTAATGCTTTCCTAGAACTACTAGGTCTATTCCTAGTTAAGGTAATTTTATTTCCTTTCTAAAGTAGAATTTACCTTGTAATTTTCTTTCTTGGTTTTGGATACTCCTTGGGCATAACCTAAGGAGTCTTGGACGTCCAAGGACCCTATAATATATATAGGAGTCTTTTTTCTTTCATAAAAGACAATTAGATTGATACTAATAATTTGTGACAGAGTTTTATTGAACCTTTGTGACTTGTTCTTTGTGAATTTATCTTTAAACCTTTATTAGTTCATAGCTTGAGGTGTAAAGTACTTTCTTCTTGTGATATATTTGATTTCTTTTTGGTATTATTTAGAAGGTGATTAATTTACATGCTAATTATTACTCATAAAGCGGTCAAGATCCGAATCTAATGTTTTGATTCATTTTCTCAAGTAAATGCGTTAGATTTCTTCCATAAATCTTTACATTGTTACTTGGATCTTGTCAAGGCGTTAGAATATCAATTTCGTAGAAATTCTTGGATCTTTCCTTTGAATTTCCCATATCATTAATTAGTTTTTATCATTCTTTTTTTGTTGTTGCTTCCGCAATCTAGTACTCACTCCATCTTAGTGGTACCAGAGCGGTTCTTTCCAGATTCCGTTCTTGGTAAATCTTGGGATTTTCTTAATATAAAGAGCAAAACAAAGTAAAAAAAGTTTTTTAAAAAAAGAGATAACTTGCTCTCCAAGAAATCCATTTACTGACCCTCAAAATCATGCATTAATATTTCCAAATAAAAAAGAAATAAGAAGAGGGGATTCAAAATCTTTGAGGACACGGGAAACTTTTTTCTTATTCATATACAATTCAAAGTAAGTTCCTTTTTATTCGTGTTTTGTTTCATCTAAATCCTACTTGTTCTAAGACTAGTTCTTTACTTTCTTTTGTGCCCTAAAAATCTATACTTTATTACTAAGAACTTGATACTTGTTAGGATTTAATTATAAATCTACAAAGTACTCTTGTTCAAAGGTTATTTGAGGGGGAAAAGGCAAGTGTGGGTGAGTTTAAAA
>JAABOM020062141.1:0-44562 GCA_011800125.2 Solanum clarkiae
ATAAAGTAACAGTGAAGTCATAGCTCGTACTTTAGACACCGTGGCCCCAACGGCCTAGTCATATGCATTTCCTTTAGCTTATTATCATTTGTTTACCTACTTTAAGGCATTCTAAAGGTAGAAACGTACAGTAAATGCATAGTTACAGATTGGTTCTCCCGGGCCTTATCGGCAACGGGTGCCGGTCCACCCTACGGGACTTTGGGCGTGACACAACTACACCATTTGCCTTCCCTGGATGGTAGTGTACACATGTCATAGTCCTTGAGAAGTTTCAACCATCTCCTTTGCCTCAAATTTAGGTCTCTTTAGGTGAACACATATTGTAAAATTTTGTGGTCGGTGAACACATCAACATGAACCCCATAAAGATAATATTGCTAAATCTTCAAAGGAGACACCACAACCGCTAACTCAAGGTCATGAGTTGGATAATTTTATTCATGCACCTTCTACTGTTTAGAAGCATATTCTATAACCTTGCCATGTTGCATTAGGACAAAAGTCAAACCAATTCGAGAAGCATCACAATACACCACAAACCCATCCAAACCAATCGATAGTGTCAAAATAGGAGCTGACTTAAATCGATCCTTCAAGTTTTGAAAACTTTTCTCATATTCATCTGACAACTGGAACTTTGGATTCTTTTGAGTCAACTTCGTCAAAGGCAAAGTAATAGATTAAAAACCCTCAACAAACCTCCAATAATAATTAGCCATGCCAAGAAAACTCTAAATATCTGAAGAAGGGAATGGTCTAGGCTAATTCCTCACTACCTCGATCTTTTTTGGATCAACCTTAATACCATCACCAGATACTGGCCACATGACCAAGGAAGGATACCTTATGCAACCAAAACTTACATTTACTGAACTTGGCAAATAGTTGTTTGTCCCTCAAAGTCTGAAGAACCAATCTCAAGTGATCTATGTGCTCTTTCTCGTTTTAACAATAAATCAGAATATCATCAGTGAAGACAACCACAGCAGTATCAAGGAATGGATTGAACAACCGATTCATAAGATCCACAAATACCGCTGAGGTATTGATTAACCCAAAGGAGATCACCGTGAACTCAAAGTGCCCATACCTAGTTTGGAAAGCTTCCTTGGGAAGATCATATTCCTTCACTCTAAACTGAGGATAACCAAAATGAAGATAAATCTTGGAGAAGTCAGTAGCACCCTGCAACTGATCAAACAAGTCATCAATTCTCGGTAATGAATACTTATTCTTTATAGTCACCTTATTCAATTGCTAATAATCAATACACATCCAAAGTGACTCATCTAGCTTCCTCACAAATAAAATAAGAGCACCCCATGGTGAAATTCTTGGCCTAATAAAGCCCTTGTCCAACAAATCCTTCAACTGACCCTTCAACTCCTTAAATTCTACCAGTACCATTTGATAAAGAGGAATTGAAATAGGTTGAGTGATGTAACACCCCACATCTTACAATACTAGTACTGTATAAATGAAACATGATATGGCTTTGTTAAATTAGTGCCAATTTTTAAAAGTGCTTGAATCTTATGTTGGAGGGCGATATGTGCGTCTAACGCTTAAGAGGATTGATTGCATACAAGTTTTATGTCAAATTGAGGAGATCACGACCCTAAACAAAGTGAGAGATTGAGGTGCTTTATAGGACTCAGGAAGCTAGCAGGTGAGTCACCTGCTTGCTTAGCATAAATTTGCTAGCTATACGGAGACGAGGCCCGACGTCGAATTTGTCCAAGTCCGATAATGAATAAAGTTTGTGTTAAGAGTGTAACTTTAGCCCGTATTTTACCATCATAAATGGACGTCACTTACATCCCAAGATGAATAATAAAAGGGCCCAAGTACATCACAACCCACTTGGCCAATTGGGCCCAAACTAAATGAAGAGAAATTAGGAAAATGGGCAGTCAACACCCATCAACTTTGAGACCCATTTAGGCCCAAGTGTCACGCCCCAGAGTCCCGTTAGGGCGGACTGGCACTCGTTGCCGATAAGGCTCGGGAGAACCAACCTGTAACTATGCGCTTTCTATACATACTATAAGGGGTTGCTGCGTTTGACATGCCTTTAAGAAGATAATGTGAGAATGACATGGGTAGTTGATATTTGATCTAAATTCAACAAAACATTATGAAATTCAAGTAAAGACATAAGTAAAATTCACATTTCAAACATAATATAGATTACCCGTGCATAAATCAAGCTTGGAAGGGGACATGCACATTCATAACTTCATAACTTCAATGTAAATCATCATAATAGGACTTTAATCAACTTAAAAATCATCAATAAAGCATAGTCCATACATCAATTGAATTTAATAAATCATAATATTGAAAACCCATATATAAAGTAAGATAAAATTCATGAAAATCACTTGAAAAGAGTTTGGGTCTTCTTAGTTTAAAGGGATCAAGAATCAAACCCAGATACCTTAGCTAATGAAGAAGATTCAAGAAGAAATTTAGTGAAGAAAGAGCCCTTCCTTGATCCCCAAGCTTAAGACCCACAAGAGTTCTTTGAAAGAGACTTGAGAGAATTTTCTAATGTGAGGAATGAATTTTAATGTTAGGAATAGAGTTTAGGTCATTAGGAAGTCTTTAGGTTACATAGGAATTCACAAGAGACCCTTAGAATAAACCATAATTATGGAAACACCATTAATGAAACAAGCTGAAAAATTGAACTTTGTCATTTCAAGGGAGGCTATATGGTCTGTGACACACCACACAGACAGTATACACGTCCGTGAACCAACACTTAGAAAAATTATACTTGACGAAAGTCGGAAACGGTAATCCATACTTAAAAAGTTTGATGAAATCATCTATACAGGGAGTCACACGAACCGTGTGAAACCACATGGGCCTTGTACCCATCCGTGTGCCCCTCCTTAGAAAAATTCTGACGATAAAGTTTTGAGAAGGTGATTTAACACTTAGAAAAATTTCACTCTGGAAGCCATATGGGAGGCCTCACGGTCCATGTCACCTCACACAGGTCGTTTACTTGGCCATGTGACTTTACTTGGCCCCAAAACTATGACTTTATAAACAAGGGCCACCACACGGCCCACCGCATAGTTCGTGAGGTGTCCCACGGGTTGTGAGGGCTCTCTGTGTGTGACTTAGTTTGAAACTCCATGTTTAAGAGCCAAAGACCCTCATAAGGACAAGGGCCACTTCATGGAGGTTGACACAGGCCATGTGACCTCACATAGACCGTGAGAGCTCCCATGGAGCGTTAACTTGGTCCGAAACTTCTCAAAACAAAATTTCCAAGCTCTGATGAGGTTTACAATGTTTGGTTCCTTATACTGTCATGCCCCAAGCTTAGGGCCTAGACATGACATGGCGAATGAGAACTCGGAGGGAATCCCAAAGAAGCCTCTTAAGCATGCATAGCACATCCTTGTTTTTTGCAGAAACATAAAAAAGAAATAAACGCATATCACATAATATCTAAGGGAAGCGGGGATTTGGACTCACACTATGGGGGTGTTATGGGAAAGAGAATTTGTATGAATCACATAGCAAATAAGTCTAAGGGACGGGTAAGTATGACTTATACTATGGCGGCATTTAGGGACTTGGGACTCCATCATATCCATCCACATACAACAAGCAAAAAGGGGAAAAGGGACTTAGGGAAGTCTTCACAATTAAATAAAGATAATCGAAGTCAAGCTCAACACATAAACTTTCATATCCAAAAACACCTCTAATATGAGTAGGACGGGGTCCAAGACATCTCTTGGGCTCACCCTCAAAAGATAAAGGTCTAAAATAGGAAAATCTTTACAAGCATGAAAGTAAGGCGGGTGTTGTCCCCGAAATGGAGGACTCACCAATAGTAGTCTTCAATAGATCCAGCTAGCCACAAGGAGGAAGAGGATGACAGGAGCTCTAGTCCCTACATGGTGAGATCATATAGGCAAAAAGTATGCATTAGTACTTGGAATGTACTAAGTATGTGGGGGTGCTATGCAATAAGGAACATAAGCTATAATAATCATGATGCATAATCATAATCAATGGACATGAGCACAATATGACATGTATGACCAATGCTTAAGTTAAAACATGCATGAAGATAATCACACTTGCATAATATATCATACATATGTAGGAGGTGACCCTAACCGATATATAAGACCAAGCGAGCTACTACTTGGAATCCCGATGTTAACTCCACACCAAATAAAGGTGTGGTCTACTTGACAAGGTAAACTAAGCATAAGCCCACATAATGGGCAACATGACCTAGTCGGATCTACTAGTAATAGCCCATTTAGGAAAATAATATAAACCTATGGTGGCACATAGTTAAGAGACCAAGACTTTATATAAGGACTCCTTGGGTCGAGCCCCCACCTTAAGCCTCTTTCGGTACTAAGTCTAGTCCCATAGGGTACTTGAAATAATTATAAGTTTAATCATAACTTGCATAACTTGTAAAAATATGATAGCATGGAATGAGTAGCTCATTCAATTACTGACCCCTATACGTGGGCATATACCTTATACTAGAGAGGAAAAAATATTGCATAAACTTGACCCCCTTCTAGTAAGCAATTCATGTCATATGAAGGTGGAGATTGTAGTATGAGTTATCCCTTCTAGTGAGATTTAGTTAGTACATGAGGGTAAATAGTTATCATGCTTGACCCCCTCACGTAGACATTAATTACTCATAGGAGGGTAGAATATATAGTATAATGTATAAGGGCTCAACACTTTACTTACAAATCATGGGATCTCTTATGAGTTCAATACATGCTTAGGAGCCTATAAATTATTGACATGCTTGTCTTGAAATTTCATGCAATGATCTTTTATCACCATACGAACCCTTGTCATGTGGTTTTAGTAAAACATTATAGGTATGTGCACATGTACTTAAAATCATGTACATCAAGAGTACGGGACAAGAGAGGAGTAAAACAGATTCATTTAAAGTTGTTCAAATCAACCCACCATCATTGTAGTAAACCTCTTGTTTTGGGTATCATGAAATCCACCAAAAACTCACAAGTTCTTCCGTAGCTTTTCATAGTATCATAGAGTATATGACTTTAATATCATAAAATCCATCACAATATCAAACCCCAACAATAGTTTTGCATAATAAAATCATTATTTGAAGAACCCAAATAGAAATCATGTGTATAATGCATAATAATATCACCATAAGCAAGAGTTCATAAATGCCCTCAAAATAATCTATAAATCTCATGTAGTTTGAGAAGAAGATTGGTTGGAATTGTGGGAAGGAAGGTTCACACAATCAAACCCACATACCTTTGTGTGATTATGGTGGAGGAAACAAGATTTGGAGGGGGAAGATTCGAAATTCTAGCTTGCACCTTTTTCTTGTAAGCGTTGAAGAACTTGAGAGAGTTTTGAGACTTAGAGGGTTTTTGGAATGAGATGAATTAGGGTTGTTTATCCTGATAGGGGACATAGATGGGTCAAAATGATGTAGCTTGGACTTAGAAAAAGAGGACAGGTTAAATTTACCCCTATTAAAAATCCTTGCTGGACAGGTCTATGTGACCCCATTTACGGGCCGTAGAACATTCCACGGGCCGTAGATGGGGTTTCGTCTGATGACCCTTTTTCCAAACATTAGAGACTCCTTTTCTTTGATTCCCATTCTATTAGACCATCTACGACTCGTACCCATTTTACGGGTCATACTTCATCTTACGAGTCGTAAACCCCCTTCGTAAACATTAACAGTTCAAATTTCCAAGTTGATTTCTTGCGTCACTCCTACCCCCATAAGTAGGTCTTACAACACCTCCCCCTTAGGAACATTTATCCCCCAATGTGCTAACATAAGCTCTAAGGAATAGATTCATGCACCATATGCAACAATGCAACACATGTACCATTTAAAATCTTTAAAACTTGCTTCAAATAGCACTTATAATGCAACCTCAAATTCACATGAACATGCATGAATGTTATGAAAATGGCATGCAAGGCAAGGAGATTCTAAGATGGGAAAATTGTATTACCTCAAGCTTGATCAAAATGGAAAAAATAGGGATATCGCTTCTTCATATCTACTTCAGCTTCCCATGTGACTCTTTCAACTTGTTGATTCCTCCAAAAGGATTTTGACGGACGCCACATCTTTCTTTCTCAACCTCTTCACTTGTCTATCATGTATTTCCATCGGGATTTCCCCATAAGCCAAGTTATCTTCTACAACACCCACAATATCCAAGGGTACTATCGAACTTGGGTCACCTATACACTTCCTTAACATAGACAAATGGAAGACTAGATGAACCATACTTATCTCCCTGGGCAACTCTAATTCGTAGGAAACCTTACCAATTCTCCTCACAATTCTATAAGGCCCCACAAAACTTGGGCTCAACTTTCCCTTCTTGCCAAACCGGACCATACACTTCATGGGTGAGACCTCCAAATACACCTAGTCACTAACACCAAACTCAAGATCTCTTTTTTGTATCGGGGTAGGACTTTTGCCTACTTTGAGCCATCTTCAATCTCTCCCTTATCAGCCTCACTTTTTCCAAAGCCTCCATGACTAAATTCGGTCCCAATAAATCATTTTCCTCCACATCAAACAACCCAATCGCGACGCTATATCACCTACCATATAAGGCTTCAAAGGGAGCCATTCTAATACTAGAGTGATAGTTATTGTTGTAAGCAAACGCAATGAGTGGAATATATTCATCCCAACTACCCTTGAACTCCAAAACACAAGCCCTAAGTATATCCTCAAGAGTTTGAATTGTCCTTTCAGCTTGGCTGTCCGTTTAAGGATGAAACGCTGTGCTAAGCTTGACTTTGGTACCAAGACCCTTTTGGAAGGACTTCCAAAAATGAGAAGTGAATTAAGCACCACAACTTGAACAATAGACAATGGTACCCATGCAACTTGAACAACTCATAATATATACCGTGGAATAATCTTTGGCACCATAGGTTGTTTTAACTAGTAGAAAGTGAGCCGATTTTGTCATTCTATCAACAACAACCCAAATAGAATCAAGTACTTCCTAGTCTTTGGTAAACTAATCACAAAATCCATATTGATCTCTTCCCACTTCCAAATAGGAATTTCTATGTCTTGGGCTAGGCCACCCGACCTTTGGTGTTCGGCTTTGACTTGTTGGCAATTGTGACAACCAGTTACAAGCCTAGTAATATCTCTTTTCATACCACCCACCAATAAACTTACCTCAAGTCTCCATACATCTTTGTAGAACCGGGATGAATAAAGTATGATGAATTATGTGCCTCTTGCAACATCAAATCTTTTACTCCATCAAGATTAGGCATACATAACCTACTTTGATACCTTAGGACACCATCTCCCCTTTGGGAGAAAACCTCCACTTTTCCATCTTTCACCGAAGCCTTCAGTTCTAGCAAGGCGGGGTCAAGGTTTTGTTTGGACTTGGCATTTTGAACCAAGAAAGATTTGGAACCATCAATAACAACCACACCTCCATCTTCAACTTCATTCAACCTAACTCCCAACTTAGCTAACTGATGAATTTATCTAGCCACTTCCTTATTGTCATCACTAATATGAGCTACACTTTCCATGGACACTCTACTTAGAGCATCAACAACAACATTAGCTTTGCTGGAGAGTAGTGAACACTTACGACATAATCTTTAAAGAGTTTTAACCACCTTCTTCGCCTAAAATTGAGATCTCTTTTTATGAACAGTTATTGGAGACTTTTCTGGTTGGTAAATACGTCTACATGAACCCCATACAACTAATGTCACCATATTTTCAAAGCAAATACCACGGCTACTAACTCAAAATGATGGATGGGGTAATTATGCTCGTGCACCTTTAGTTGCCTGGAAACATAGGCAATGACTTTGCCATTTTACATTAGCACCATACCCCAATCCAATTCTTGAAAGATCAGAATCCACCACAAATCTTTCTAACCTTTCCGGTAGAGCCAGAATAGGAGCAAATATAAGCCTGTCCTTCAAAGTCTGCAAAGTTCTCTCACACTCATCAGTCGATACAAATTTTACCTTCTTTTGGGTCAATTTTTCAAAGGAGAAGCAATTGAGAAGAACCCATTCACGAACCTTTGGTAGTATCTGGCCAAACCCAAGAAGCTCCTAATGTTTGTTGGAGTCAAGGGACTGGGCAAGTTTCTTATTGCCTCCATCTTTTTTGGATCCACCTTAATCCCATCACCCGACACCACGTGATCTAATAATGCAACTTCCCTGAACCAAAACTCATATTTGTCAAATTTAGCAAAGAGCCTTTCTTCCTTCACTATTTGCAACACCACTCTCAAATGTTTTACATGCTGCTCTTCCATCCGGGAGTAAATTAAGATGTCAATAAATACCACAACAAACATATCAAGATAGGGTTTAAAAACCCTATTCATGAGATCCATAAAAATCACTAGAGCATTAGTTAGGCCGAAGGACATCACCAAGAACTCAAAATACCCATATCTAGTTCGAAAATCCATATTAGGATGTCACACTCCCTTACCCTCAATTGATGATACCCGGACCGAAGATCAATCTTTGAGAAGTGACTAGCCCCTTGAAATTGATCGAATAGATCATCATTCTTGGCAATGGATACTTATTCTTTATGGTGACCTTTTTGAATTGCCAGTAGTCGATCCACATTCTAAGCGAACCATCCTTCTTTCTCACAAACAATACTAGTGCACCCAAGTTGACTTGCTTAGCCTTACGAACCCCTTTTCTAACAAATCGTTTAGTTGCTCCTTTAATTCATTTAGCTTTGCCGGGGCCATTCTATAGGGAGGGATGGAAATTGGTTGAGTAGCAGGTAGGAGATCTATACCGAAATCTATCTCCCTTTCAGGATGGACACCGGGAAGTTCGTGGGGAAGATATTAAGAAGCTCATTGACAATCAGAACATACTCGATAGGAGGGACTTTAGACTCAATATCCCAAACCCTTGTAAGATTGTAAATGCAACCCTTAGAAATCAATTTCCAGTCCTTAAGACAAGAAATATACCTACCCTTGATTGCTGAATTATGACATTCCCACTCAACGATGGGCTCATTAGGAAATTGAAACTTAACCTTACGAGTTCTAGAATCAATGGAAATATGATATACATGTAACCAATCTATTCCAAGAATAACAACAAAATCTACGATGTCAAGTTCAACAAAATCGCAAGGTAACACTTTATGCAGTATAGACACGGGACAACCCCTGTAGACTCTTCTAGCAATAATGAACTCACTAAAGGTGTAGACACATCAAATAGTTAACACAACAATTTAAGACACACATGAAGCTTGCTAGCAACAAAAAGAGTAATGAAAGAGAGAGTTGCACCCAGATCCAATAAAACATATATATTATAATCGTAAACCTTTAACATATCAGTAGCAACATCGGGCATCTCCTGCACTCCTTGCCTCCCTTGAAGGGCATAGAACCGATTGTGATGTGGAGCAACCCCTTGTTGGCTTCCTTATGCCCTTTGATCAGCATGAGCACCTTGTCCTTGGGAATGACCTTCCTTTCCCTTGTTTTGATCATAGGAACAATCAAAAATTGTGGCACATTTTGCCACACCCAAAGCAAGCACCAATATCTTTATAGCATCTACCTTGATGGTTCTTGCTACACTTCTACATCTAGGAGCAATTTGACCACCATTACTACCTTGAGCCTTTGGGTTGGGAACCCTATCACTTGCAAATCTTTGGCCTTGGCCATTGGAGGATCCTTGGCCTTGAAACTTGTGGGCTTATTGGAAACGACCACCTTTAGCACCTTGGAGTCCACCATCAAGTCGAGCCCTCTTGGACTCCCTCTTTTTTCTCTTTCTAAGTTTCACTCCCTCAAGTTGTTTGGCGAAGATGAAGAGCCACGATATATCCATGTCCCGAATGAGCATGGCAGGGTGGCACTTTTTATTAATCAAGTCATATAGACCTGACACAAACTTGTGCATCCTTGCCCTAGGGTCGGCCACCAAGTGACGAGCAAACTTGGAGAGGTTGTTGAACTTAAGGGAATACTCCCTCACGCTCATAGATCCTTTCCTAAGATTCATGAACTCCGTCAACTTTGCTTCTCTTAGCTTAATTGGGAAAAAGCAATCAAGGAAAGCAACTTTGTATTTCTCCTATGGAGTGGACTCATCATCTACTCTCTCCATCTTCCATTGATTATACTATATTTGAGCAAGGCCGTTGAGTTGATAGGCATCTAGTTCTTCTTTCTCCTCCAAAACTTACCTCCATGATAGCAAAGACCTTATACACTGGAATTCATCCTTGTGAAATCCCTCACCCTTGAGGCCGGTATAGAAGCATGAGGAGCTTAAGCCCCTTGCTTGGCCATGGCCCTTGCCAAGAGGGTGACCACATTCCAGTACTTGGCATAAGTGTCTCCTTCTCCTTTCGCTTGGGGAACTTGTGATGCCGGAGGGGCCAATTCATCCTCAGGATTGGGAGCTCTTTGTGCCATTCGTCTCAGCGGCATAATCTAAAAGAGCAAGAAGGCCGCTCGTTAGAGGTACGAAACCTTATGTTAAATCTAGGGCACAAAGTAGAGAATGAAGAAGCGAACCATTTCCTAAAATGCCTCATAGCCTCTCATTCATAGTTGTGGCGCACTTCACAACCATGAACAAAAGTCTACTTGACGTGGTGTGTTAAATTTCCAAGGACCATTTACAAACCTAGTGCTTTGATACCAAGCTTGTCATAGCCTCTCATTCATAGTTGTGGCACACTTCACAACCATGAACAAAAGTCTACTCAACGTGGTGTGTTAGATTTCCAAGGACCATTTACAAACCTAGTGCTTTGATACCAAGCTTGTCACGTCCCAAGCCTAGGGCCTAGACGTGATATGGCGAATGAGAACCCGAAGGCAATCCCAAAAAAGCCTCTTAAGCATGCATAGCACATCCTTGGTTTTTGCGAAAACATAAAAGAGAAATAAACTCATAAGACATAATTTCTAAGGGAAGCGGGGCTTTGGACTCATGCTATGGGATGTTATGGGGAAGAGGATTTGCATGAACCACATAGCAAATAAGTCTAAGGGATGGGTAAGTATGACTCACACTATTGGGGCATTTAGGGACCTGGGACATCCATCATATCCATCCATATACAACAAGCAAAAAGGGGAAAAAGGGACTAAGGGAAGTCGTCACAATTACAAAGACATAATAGGAGTCAAGCTCAACACATAAACTTCCATATCCTACAAAACCTCTAATATGAGTGGCACGGGGGCTAAGACATCTTGCAGGCTCAGCCTTAAAAGATAAAAAAAATAGGCAAATCTTAACAAGCATGAAAGTAAAGTGGATGTTGTCCCCGAAATGGAGGACTCACCAATAGTAGTCTTCAGCGGATCCTGCTAGCTATGAGAAGGAAGAGGATGAACAGGAGCTCCATGGTGAGATCATGTAGTCAAAAAGTATGTGTTAGTACTTGGAAAGTACTAAGTATGTAGGTTGCTACGAAACATGGAAAATAAGATATAATAATCAATATGTGTAATCATAATCAATGGACGTGAGCTCAGTATGACATGTATGATCAATGCTTAAGTTAAAACATGCATGAAGACAATCACACTCGCGTAAAATATCATAAATATTGTCACGACCCATGACTAGGGCCTAGACATGACACGGCAAATGGGAACCCAAAGGGACCCCAAACAAGCCTCTTAGCTTATCATTTACACATCCTTAGTCGCAGAAACAATTAAACAACAACAAGAGAGTACAAATAAGGATAAAGGGAATAAGAAAAAACTTTGATAGCATAAAACATCAGATACTCAAGAGTCATGATCATAGCTCAATTACATCGCTTGTCCAACAACACCTCTAGCATAGATTGGGTGGGGCCCAAGACACTTTCCAGGCTCACCCTCATTGTACCAAAGTTCAACTTAAGGAAATAACATAAGCAATAGTAGCGTAGCTAGTGTCCTTGAACTTGAGGACTCACCAAACCTTATCTTCAAGATGTCAAATGTAGCCATATGGAGGATGATTGTGAGGAGCTCCAGTCCCTACATGGTAACATCATGTAGGCATAAGTATGCATTAGTATGTTTAAATATACCAAGTATGTAGGATGCAATGCAACAAGAGATAAGCAACATAGTCAAAATGCATAATTATAAGCAAGGGATAGTATATAAATAACATGGCGTGCATGATCAATGCTCGAAGTAAAATATGCTTGTATAGAACATAATACATGTGTAAGAAGAGACAATATCCATATAGCCCAAGCAAGCTTTGCTTGAACTCCAAGGCTTGCCACCACTTTGGACGGTGATTGAGGTACATACCCCACAACAAGGTAGTACGGGCTTACCACCTCCAACAAGGCAATTGAGGTAGATACCCACTCAACAAGGTAGTACGGGCTTACCACCCTCCAACTAGGTGATTGAGGTACATACCCCTCAACAAGGTAGTACGGGCTTACGACCCCCCAACAAGGCAATTGAGGTAGATATCCCTCAACAAGGTAGTACGGGCTTACCACTCCCCAACTAGGAGATTGAGGCTTAACACCCACTCAACAAGGTGATTGTGCTTAACACCCCCCAACATGGTCCGGTCAACTTGCAACACCATAGATAATTTTCATGAATTCAACACATACATACATTCCTTTCATTATCATAAAATCACTTGACTCATAGGCCACACGATAAATCATCAATAGCTCAAGAATTCTTAATCAGACATTATATCAAACACTTGGCGGGTGTGTAATACTAGTTCAAAATCATGCAATTCAAGAGAAAAATCATGTGAGAAAACTTAACATAAGTCAACCTACCAACACTTGGTAACACCCTCATGCAAGATACATTGTAACCCCTCATAAAATATCCTAATAAATCATAGATTCATAGCTCAAAATATGCTCAAACAATCAACATTTTATGAAGCCCCAACATAGTTCATAATCAAATTCATAATAGGAGATACCCATAGGTGATCCAACTTGAAAACATGCAATATACATAAAAAGGAAGGTTGGGCACCATGGGTGAAAGGACCCAATGGTTGAAACACACATACCTCACTTTAGGGATTTTCTTGATAAAGATTTGAATGAGAACTTAAAGCTTGAATGAATTTCTTGAGATCTGAAGATGAGTTTCGGACACTTGAATTTGGATAACATATTTGGCTAAGTGTTAGAGAGGGTTTTGGGAGTGTCTTAAGTGATATGGGGTTGAAAAATGACTAAGTATAGGTGTTTTTACACATAGGAAGGTTTAGGCCTAAGGCCGTAAAGCCTTAGGCCAAAACATAAAACTGGTAATAAAATACACATCTCCACACCCCTGGCACGTCGCGCCTCGAGCGCGGAACGACACTGGATAATAAAAATTTTGGAAAATGAAATTTTGTTAAAATTGCTCTAAATTCGGAGTTATACCCATTCGCAACTCAATTTCTCCCCATGATCATGAATACGAAGTCAGATTTTGGATATCACACATGGATTTTGAGATATATGGAAATTACGATTATGGGCATTTTCGAGGCACATTTTCGGGCACTTTTTGGGGAGTTTCAATATCTATCCCTTAGAAATATTCGTCCCCGAATGTCAAAGAGATGTATATAAGAGATGTAACAGAGATGATTTCAACCCAACACATGAATGCAACAATGAACTTAAACATCATTTCAAAAATCTCAACATAAGTGTTAAGATTACCATTAACTTGTTAACATAAACATGACTGCATGCAAATGACATAAGGGCTGGAACTTAAGACTTGAAATCATATAATGGACTTAAGTAGTATCTTAGTTTGAGTAGAATGAAAGAGATAGCGATATCGCTTTTGCATATCCGCCTCGGCTTTCCATGTGGCACTTTCAACTTGTTGGTTCCTCCAAAGGACCTTAACAAAAGCTATATCCTTGTTGCTCAATCTCTTCACTTGTCTATCCAAAATTTCTGCCAAAACCTCTTTAAAAGTCAAATTGTCTTTAACAACACCTCCAACATCTAAAGGCACAATAACACTTGGTTCACCCACACACTTCCTCAACATTGACACATGGAAGACTGGATGGGCAACACCAACTCATAAGGTTTACCAATCCTCCTCAACCTTCTATAACGACCTATAAATCTTAGACTCAATTTACCCTTTTTACAAAAATGAACCACACCCTTCATTGGTGAGACCTTCAAATCGACCCAATCACCAACCTTAAAATCAAGATCCCTTCTCCTCACATCAGTATAGGACTTTTGTCTACTTTGGGCTGTTCTCAATCTCTCCCTTATCAACCTTACCTTCTCCATGGCCTTCATAACCAAATTAGGGCCTAACAAAGCCATCTCCTCTACCTCAAACCATGCAACAGGGGACCTATAACGCCCACCATAAAGAGCCTCAAAAGGAGCCATACCAATGCTTGAATGATAACTATTATTGTAAGCAAACTCTCTAAGCATATGCTCAAGAGTTTGGATTGTTCTTTCAGCTTGACCATCTGCTTGAGGGTGAAAGGCCGTACTAAGCCTTACCTTGGTACCAAGACCACTTTGGAAGGACCTCCAAATGTGATACGTGAATTAAGCATCACGGTCCAAAATCATAGACAAAAGCACCCTATGAAATCTAACCAACTCATGACTATACAATTTGGCATAATCTTCTACACCATAAGTAGTTTTGACTGGTCGGAAATGAGCTGGGTTTGTCATTCTATCAACCACAACCCAAATAGAATCAAATGTCTTCCAGTCTTAGGAAACCCAAGCACAAAATCCATGTTAATTTCCTCCAACTTCCAAGTAGGTATCTCTATATCTTGGGATAGGCCACCCGGCCTTTGATGTTCAGCTTTAACTTGTTGGCAAATATGACAATAGGATATAAACTTAGCGATATCTCTCTTTATACCACCGGAACAAAACACTTCCCTCAAATCTCTATACATCTTTGTAGAACCGGGGTGAAAAGAATAGGAAGAATTATGAGCCTTATCTAAAATCTTCTTTCTCAAGTCATCAACATTAGGGACACACAACCTACCTTGGTACTTAAAGGTACCATCTCCCCCTTGGGAGAAAAAATCCACCTTACCATCTCTCACCAAGGCATTCAACTCTAACACGGCAGGGTTAACATCTTTCTTTGCCTTTACTTCCTCAACCAATCAAGATTTAGAACCATCAACAACCACTACACAACCATTATCAACCTCTTCCAACCTAACCCCCAATCTATCTAACTGATGAACCTCTCTAGCCACCTTTTTGCCACCACCATCAACATGAGTTAGGCTACCCAAAGACACCCTACTTAGAGCATCTGCCATAACATTAACTTTATCGGGGTGATAATGCACACTCAAATCATAATCTTTAAGAAGTTCCAACCACCTTCGTAGCTTCAAGTTGAAATCTTTTTGGGTGACAACATATTGGAGACTCTTATGATCGGTAAACACATCAACATGAACTCCATACAAGTAATGACACTAAATCTTCAACGCAAATACCACGATGCCAATTGAAGATCATGGGTAGGATATTTCTTTTCATGCACCTTAGGTTGTCTAGACGCACCACCTTACCACTTTGCATCAAAACACAATCCAAACCAATTTTTGAGTCATCACAATATACAACAAACCCTTCCAACCCTTTCGGCAGAGACAAGATAGGAGCGGAGACAAGCTTATTTTTCAGAGTTTGGAAACTCTTCTCACATTCATCGGTCCACACAAATTTTTCCTTCTTTTGGGTCAACATAGTCATGGGAGAAGCAACAGAAGAGAAGCCATTAACAAACCTCCGGTAGTAACCCGCCAAACCCAAGAAACTTCTAATGTTCGATGGGGTCAAAGGTCTAGGTAATTCCTAATTACCTCCGTCTTTTTAGGATCCACCTTGATACCATCACCCGACATCACATGACCTAGAAAGGAAACCTCTTTCGACCAAAACTCACATTTTTCATATTTGGCGTACAACTTCTACTCCCTTAAGATTTGCAACACCATATTCAAGTGATCCACATGCTCCTCCTCACTATGGGAATAGATCAAACCATCAACAAAAACCACCACAAACAAGTTAAAGTAGGGTTTGAAGACCCTATTCATAAGATCCATGAAGATAGCCGGCGCATTAGTCAAACTGAAGGACATAATCACAAACTCATATTGCCCATAGCTAGTCCAGAAGGCTGCCTTGGGAATATCACACTCCGTCACTTTCACTTGGTTATACCCCGGACCGAAGATTAATCTTAGAGAAGTGACTAATTCTTGTCATGTCATTTTATCAAACACATGGTGGGTTCATGATACTTGTTTACAATCATGCATTTCAAGAGTAAATCAAGATGTTTAAACTCCATACCAATCAACCCACCAACATGGTAGTAAAACCCTTATGTAGGGTACCTTGAAATCCATCACAAAAGCTCATAATAGTTCATAGTTTCATAACTCAAAACATGCATAGTCTAAATAGACAAAATCAATTCATGGAATAAGCTTGAAATTGATATTCATGCATAATCAATCAATACTTGATAAAACCCCAACATAATTTATGTTCATATTTCATAATAAGAGATACCCATAGGTAATACAGCTTGAAATCATGCAATTTTCACAAAAAGGGAAGGTTGGGCTCCATGGGTGAAAGGACATATGGATGAAGACCAATATACCTTAAACCTTGAATTTTTTGAAATGAATATGAAGTAGATGTAGAGCTTTAAATGAGTCCTTCAGTTCCAAAATTGATCTTGAATTAATTAGATTTGAATGAGAGAAGCGATAGAGTCTGAGAGAGGTTTTAGATAGGGCTTTGTGAATTATAGAGTTGAATAATGTCTAAGTATCGAAGGTTTCACGTTTAAGTTGGCATGGGGCTATGACCCCAATGCCCTTGGGCGAAATAAGAAAATTAAGGAAAATATTACACTGGTCCACGCCCTAGGTGCGACGCGGACCAGATCCGGATTTCAAAATACACAGCGGCGCAGCCCAGGCGCATCGCGCCCTGAGCGCGGACAGCTACTGGAAATCACAAAATTAGCGAAAATTATTTTTTGCTATAGGTCATCTAAAATCTGGGTTATACCTATTTTCAACTCAATTTTGCCCCCGATCAATAATATGAAGTTAGATTTTCGAAATCACGTACAAATTTTGAGATATATGAGAATTATGATTATGGGGCATCTGAAGCACATGAGGGGTGTTTTAGTATCTCCCCCTGGGAAAATTCTTCCCCGAATGTCAAAGAAACATTCCTAAGAGAAGTAATTATGGCTATTTGAGCACCAGATGAATGCAAAAAATGTATTTAGATATCATTTTCAAAAATCTCAAAATGAATGTCAAAAATCGGCATAAACTTGTTACCATAAACATGAATGCATGAAAAATGACGTGAGCACTTAAACTTAATACTTGAAATCATAGATGGGACTTAAGTTATTACCTTCGGCTTGAGTAGAGAGGAGGAGATATGGGTATTGCTTTTCATGTCCGCCTCGGCATTCCATGTGGCACTTTCAACTTGTTGATTCCTCCAAAGGACATTGAAGGATGTTATATCTTTGTTCCTTAATCTCTTCACTTGTCTATCAAAAATCTCCACCGGGACCTCCTCATAGGTCAAATTATCTTCCATAAAACCACAACCTCCAAGGGCACTATAAAACTTGGGTTGCCTACACACTTCCTCAACATGGACACGTTGAAGACTGAATACCAATATTCATCTCCATAGGCAACTCCAACTCATATGCATCCTTACCAACTCTCCTCAAAACTCTATAAGGACCCACAAACCATGGGCTCAATTTCACTTTCTTGTGAAACTGGACCTCACCCTTCATAGATGAGACTTTCAAGTAAACCCAATCACCGAACTTAAACTCAAGATCTCTTCTTCTCATGTCGTAGTAGGAATTTTGTCTACTTTGGACTGTCTTCAATATCTCCCTTATCAACCTCACCTTCTCCAAGGCTGGTTATCCCCCACATCAAACCACCCAATCGGGGATCTACAATGCCTACCATATAAAGCTTCAAAGAGAGCCATACCAATGCTTGAGTGGTAGCTACTGTTGTAAGAAAACTCAATAAGTGGAAGATTTTCATCCCAACTACCCTTAAACTTCAAAACACAAGCCCTAAGCATATCCTCAAGAGTTTGGATAGTTCTTTTGGCTTGGCTATCCGTTTGAGGATGAAAACCCGTGCTAAGCTTGACCTTCGAACCAGACTCCTTTGGAAGGACCTCTAAAAATTAGAAATTAATTGAGCACCACGATCTTAAATGACAGAAAAGGGTACCCCATGCAATCTAACCAACTCATGAATATACAACTAGGCCTAATTTTCGGCACCATAAGTGGTTTTGACAGGTAGAAAGTGAGCCGACTTTGTCATCCTACCAAAATAGAGTCAAAGTGTCTTTTAGTCTTAGGCAACCCAACCACAAAATCCATGTTGATCCCTTCCCACTTCCAAGTAGGAATTTCTATGTCTTGACCTAGGCCACTCGGACTTTGGTGTTCGGCTTTCACTTGTAGACAATTATGACAACAGGATGCGAACTTTGCAATATCTCTCTTCATTCCACCCCACCAATACACCTCTCCCAAGTCTCTATACATCTTTATGGAACGAAGGTAAATAGAGTAGGATGAATTATGAGCCTCCTTCAAAATCAACTCCCTTAAGTCATCAACATTACCTACCTTGGTACCTAAGGGTACCATCTCCCTCTTGGGAGAAAACCTCCACTTTACCATCCTTCACCAAGGCCTTCAACTCTAGCAAGGAGGGGACAAGGTCTTGTTTTGACTTGACTTCCTCAATCAAAGAAGATTTAGAGCCATCAACAACCACTACACCATCATTTTCAACTTCATCCAACCTAAACCCCAACCTAGTCAACCAGTGAACTTCTCTAGCCATCTCCGTGCCACCAACATCAATATGAGCTAGGACATTAGAGCATCGACCACAACATTAGCTTTGCCGGGATGATAATGCACACTCATATCATAATCTTTAAAGAGCTCTAACCACCTTCTTTGTCTCAACTTAAGATTTTTTTGTGTGAAAACATATTGCAGACTCTTGTGATTGGTGAACACATCAACATGAACCCCATACAAATAGTGACGCCAAATTTTTGAAGCAAACACATGACTGCCAATTCAAGATCACGGGTGGGACAATTTCTCTCATGCACCTTAAGTTTCCAAGAAGCATATGCTATCACCTTGCCATTTTGCATCAAAACACACCCCAAACCAATTCTTGAGGCAACACAATATACCATGAACCCTTCCTACCCTTCAAGAAGAGCCAAGATAGGACCGGAGACAAGATTATCTTTCAAAGTCTCAAAACTCTTTTCACATTCATCGGTCCAAACAAATTTTGCCTTCTTTTGGGTCAACTTAGAAGAGAACCCATTCACAATCCTCCGGTAGTAACCCGCCAAACCGAAAGAACTTCTAATATGTGACAGAGTCAATGGTCTGGCCAAATTTCCTATCACCTCCATCTTTTTAATATCCACCTTAATGCCATCGCCCGATACCACATGCCAAAGAAAAGCAACCTCTTTCTACCAAATTTCACACTTTTCATTTTTAGGAAACAACCTCTCATTCCTCAAGCTTTGCAAGACCACCTTCAAGTGATTCACATTCTCCTCCTCACTCCGAGAATAAATCAATATATATCAATAAAGACCACCACAAACATATAAAGATAGGGTTTAAAAATCCTATTCATAAGATTTATAAATATTGTCGGTACTAGTTAAGACAAAAGAAATTACCACGAATTCAAATTGCCCATACCTAGTCCAAAAAGTCATTTTGGAAATATCACACCCCTCACTTTCACTTGGTGGTAGTCGAACCGAAGATTAATCTTAGAAAAGTGACTAGCCCCTTGTAGTTGATCAAAAAGGTCATCAATCATTCGTAGAGGGTACTTGTTCTTTATAGTAACCCTATTAAGTTGTCGGTAATCATTGTACATTCCTTAACCATCCTTTTTTTTATTAACAAACAATGCCAGTGCACCCCAAGGTGAATATCTAGGCCTTAAGAAACCCTTCTCCAACAAATCCTTCAATTAATCCTTCAACTCCTTCAATTCCTCCGGGACCATACGGTAAGGGGGAATAGAAAGGGGTTGAGTTTCGGGAAGGAGGTCTATACCAAAGCCTATTTCCCTTTAGGGAAGAACACCAGGAAGCTCATTTAGAAAGACATCAAGAAGCTCATTTACGACCGGAACCGACTCGATAGGAAGGACTTTACACTAAGCATCCCTAACTCTCACAAGATGATAAATGCAACCTTTAAAATTAACTTTTAGGCTTTAAGACAAGAATGAATCTACCCTTGACCACCACATTACGACTTTTTCACTGAAGGACGGGCTCATTAGGGAATTGGAATTTAACCTTACGGGTTCTAATATTCAATGGAAGAATGATATGCATGTAACCAATCTATCCCAAGAATAATGTCACAATCCACCATATCTAATTCAACAAAATCACAAGGTAAGACTTTATGAAATATGGACACGCGACAATCTCTATAGACTCTTTTATCAATAATGGACTCACCAACGGGGGTAGACACTTCAAAAGGTTCACACAACAATTCAGGACTCACATGGAGCTTATTGTCAACAAAAAATGTAATGAAAGAAAGAGTGGCACCCCGATCTATGAATACATAGACATCATAATCAAAAACCTTTAACATACTGCTAACAACATCGGGCGCCTCATGAACTCCTTGCCTTCCTTGGAGAGCATAGAACCTATTTTTCCTTAGAGCACCCCCTTGTTGGCCTCTCTTTGTCCTTTGACCCGCATTATCATCTTGGCCTTGAGGGCGCCATGTCTAGCTTTGTTTAGAGCATGAGGGCAATCAATAACCTTGTGACCTATTTCACCACAACTAATCAAGCATTAGAATTTTTCCAGCATGGACCACCATTATTTCTCCCACACTTTTGGCACTTAGGATGGGTAATCAAACCATTGCCACCTTCGAACATTAGGTTATCATTAGCCAATCTCTTGTTAGGATCATTGTGTCATGACCCAAGCCTAGGGCCTAGACGTGACCGGTTAATGGGGAACCTGCAGGAACCTAAAACAAGCCTCATAACATATCATTACACATCCTTGATCGCGTAAGCAATGCAAAGCAATGTAAGAAACATAAATAAGTGGAATTGGGACTATGGGAGAGACTCATATTTAAATAGTTTTAATATTATAAGTAAGTCAAAGCTCAAGAATAATACATAACTTGTCCAACAACTCCTCTAACAACGGGGGCCAAGACAAGCAACCGGGCTCACCCTCATAGTATAAGAACATAGATATTTCCCTCGAACATGAGGACTTACCAACTAGCTTAAATGGATACCACTAGCCATGTGGAGGAGGGTGATGACCAAATAGAGCTCTAGTTCCTACATGGTAACATCATGTAGGCATAGAGATGCGTTAGTACGTTTGAATGTACTAAGTATGGGGGTGCAATGCAACAAGAGATAGGCATCATAATCGAAATGGCATCATAAAGCAATATGGCATGAATGATCAATGCTTAAGTAAAACATGCTTAAATAACTCATGCTTGTATAGTGCATTTCATGTGTATAAGAATAGACCATCATATATTGGTGTGAGGTACCAACCCCTCACTTGGGTTAATGAGGTACCAACCCCTCATTTGGGTTAATAAGGTACCAACCCCTCACTTTTGTTAATGAGGTACCAACCCCTCACGTTGGTTAATGAGGTACCAACCCCTCACTTTGGTTAATGAGGTACCAACCCCTCACCTTGGTTAGACTTCATCACTATTGCTACTTTTCCATGAAATCCACTCATGAGTACCATACTCTCATCATCATAAAGTTATCATATATCTTCACTTCCTCTCATCATTATCCTTCATATGCATACAGTGATTTCATCATCATTCCATCATAGTTTCATCATCGTATAATCATCATAACACTATTCAAATCATAAGACACGCATTGGACCTTCAATTCGACAAGATATCCTAGCCAAATATTTTATCAAACACTTGGGGGTGTGTGATGGGGGTAAAAGACCATGCAATTTAGACATTAAATCATGTAAGAAAATTTGTAGCAAAACCATCAATCAACACCTTGTAATACCCCCAAAACATTCACATCAAAACTCCTCATAAAATCCAACATTAGATCTAAGATTTCGAGTTCAAAATATGCTAAAATAACCATACTTTCATGAACTGACATCATTGTGCAGTATATTTTTCAATATACAAGACCCACATGTAAAATCAACTTTAAATCATGCAATATTTCTAAAAAGGAGGCTTAGGCACCATGGGTAAAAGGACCCAATGGTTCAACAACACATACCTTACTCTTGATGAAGGTTGATAATGGAGACTTGAAGCTTGAATGAAATCATCGAAGAAATCCATAAGATTGGTCTTGAGTTTTGGGACTTGAATTTAGGGTGAAATACGAGTCTAAGTGTTTGAGAGGATATTAGAGAATATTGAGAATGGTATGAGGGTGAAATAAGGCTAAGTACAGGTAAAAACACATATAGGAACCCTTGGGCCCAAGACTTGAAAGTCATGTACTGAAATAAAAAAAACTAGATCAAAATAACACTAGTCCACGTCACAGAGGCGACGCGGATAGCCACTGGAATCGGTATTTTTTGCACAAATGAGTTATGTGAATATGGGCATAAATCCTTCATTCAAACTCGGAAAGAGGTGAAACGAAGTGCATTGGAAAGCTAATTCAAAGGGATTTAAGTTGGTAGGTTGTGGGCCACCTAGTTCCGTGTTTGCTATGAGATATGCCCCTTCAAACTTTAACCTCCTAAATAGCGTTCTTTGTGATTTTATAATTTTGATACGGTTGCTCTAAAATTTGGGTTGGACCTATTTCCCACTCAATTTGACCCCCTAAACTAGAATATGAAGTCAGATTTTGAAATAATGAACAGAGTTTTAGATATATGAAAATTACGATTCTGGGCAATTCCGAGACACTTTTATTTGGCACTTTTTGCGGACGTTATGATATATCTCCCTTGGGAACATTTGTCCCCGAACATAAAAGGGATGTACAAGAGAAGAATAATCATCAAAAGATAAGCCCCAACAAGAATGCAACAATACACTTTAAAACAACATTTTCAAAATGCCAATATAGGTGTTAAATCATCATGAACTGACCAACTTAAACATGAATGCATATGAATGCCACATTGACTGGAACATGAGACTTGGAATCATAAAATGGGGGCTCGAAGTGTCATCATAAGCTTGAATAAAATGAAAGAAATACAGGTATTGCTTTTCCATGCAAACGCCGGCTTCCCGAGAGACACAAACTAATAGACGACTCTTCCAAAGGGCCTTGAAGAATACTACACCATTATCAATCAACTTCTCCTCTCATCCATCCAACAACCTCACTGGGACCTTCTCTTAAGCCAACTTATCCTCCATAACACCCACAACCACAAAGAGCTCTATAGTACTAGAGTCACCAACACATCCCATCAACCTAGAAACATGGCAAATCGAACCACCCTACTCCTATCCATAGGCAAATTACCAACTTATTTATTCTTACCAACCTCCTCTACACTCTATAAGGACTCACAATCCTCAACTCAATTTTCAATCTTAAATACACTTAACCTCATTGGTAACACAACTACCATCTCCCCCTTAGGAGACAACCTCCACTCTATCATATTCTAACCCAAAACTCCCAACTCTAATAAGGCGGAAACAAGGCCTTGCCTAATCTAGACCTCTTAACCCAAGAAGATTTGGAAACATCAAGAACCCTATACTACCATGCTCAACTTCCTTCAACCTAACTTCCATCCTAATCAACCGATGGACCACACTAGTCTCCTCTTTGCCACCATTATCCACACATACTAGGCTACCTAGAGTGCCAACTACAACACTAGCCTTATTAGAAAAATAATGCACACTCATTCATAATCCTTGAAGGATTCTAACCAACCTCTTGCTATCCATAATGCACACCTATCATATTTAGCAAACAACCTCTCAGCCTCCAAGACATGCAACACTACCCCCAAATAATTCACAAGCTCTAAACAAATCAATACGTCATCACTAGGTATCCTCACAAACATATCAAGATAGGGTTTTAAGACCTTATTCTATGGACCCATAAACATAGCCAATGCATAAATCAACCAAACAATTCCACCACTATCAATAATGCTCACTTGGGGACCAAGCTCAAACCCAACATCAAACTTAGTGAAGCAAGTATCCCATTGTAATTGCCCACATAGATCAACCATCCTCAATCCTCATATTACCACCTTACAGGTTCTACACTTATTGGAAACACGCTATGCAAGTAGCCCAAACTACCCCAAGACACCCAACATAACAAGCTAAGTCGTCATCCCACAAGAATACTTATAATATACATGTACATACTTTCAAAGAGGCAATAGTCATTTTCCAAATCATTTCAATGCTTTCTTATGCTTAGCGGCCAAAACACAATTTCACAGTTTATATACTCATGCATAGGAATAGCCCATTCATATACAAAATGGTGCAAGTACTCACAATGCTTATAGAGCCAACATCAAAGACATATATGTGATTACAATATTGTCATAACCAACCTTTTATCAAAATCATACCATAAAACGAAATTGGGCTTACCCATAACATAATTTTTCAAAATATTCGTGTACATAAATGCATATGCTATGAACAATGAGGAAATTGACATGGTTAATTAAGACTCCATTTAAAATCAACATTTATAATATGAAGTTGAAGTGAAAATATAATTAATTTCATATTTAAATCCATAGTGTAATCTCTCATGCATAAATATTTCAAAAAGGGAACATGCATACTTATAACTTCATAAACTCAAAGTAAATCCTCATATAATGGTTTAAATCACATTAAAATCATCAAATAAGCACTACCCATGCATCAATAGAATTTTAGGAATCATAATATTCAAACCCTAAATTAAAATAAAATCCATGTAGGTTTTCTTGAAAATAAATTTTTGAAAAGGGCTTAACTTCGTACTTGCATAATCATAGATAATTTCATGAATGCATAACATACTTGATAGCCTATATTCTTCATGAAGTCACTTGACTTGTAAATCATGTACATATATTGATAATTCTTAACTTGGCATTTCATCAAACACTTGGTGGGCACATATGAGGACACATTCAAATCATGCAAAATGCAAGAGTATAGATCATGAAATAGTGAAATCAATGCATCTTAAAATTATGTAAATCAGCCACCAACATCAAGGTAAAACCCCATCATACCTAACTTGTAAATCATATCAGAACTTCACAATAGTTCATAGATTTCATAGCTCAAATCATGTAAAGTCTCAGTAGACAAAGATTAGCTCATAGTATAAGCTCAAAATAGATATTTATGTATAATCAACAATATTTGACCAAACCCAACATATGTCATGCTCATATTTCATAATAATAGATACCCATAAAAAATACATATTGAAATCATGCGATTTTCATAAAAAGGAAAATTGGGCTTCATGGGTGAAGGAAACCTACGAATGAAACCCACGTACAAATGAATTCTACTAGTACCAAGGGATAACATAAGAAATATCAAATCTCGGACCTATCAAATCAGCCTACTCACAACCTCTAGTAATAGCCACTAAACCCAAGATGCTCCTAATATCGGATAAAGTCTAAGGTTTAGGCTAATCTCTAAACACCTTCATCTTACTAAGGCCCACCCTAATACCATCACTCGACACCTCCTAACCTAGGAAGGCAACCTCTTACCACCAAAATTCCCATCTCCCTTATTTAGCACCCAACCTTCTTCCTTAAAATTGTAATACTACCCTGAAATGACTCATATGCACTACCTCATTAGGGAAACGAACCATCATATCATCACCAAAACCACCACAAGCCTAATAGTAGGGACTAAAGATCTTAATCATGAGACTTATAGGCATAATCGGTGTACTAGTCAAACCAAAAGACACTAACCCAAATTTCAAAATATCAGAAAATGACATTCAAGGTCTCATCTACTACCAACAACAATTCTATAAACAAAGCAACTAAGGTTCAACACCTCCAATTCTCACAATATGATAAATGTAACCTTTAGAGACTAGTTGTACCTTAAGGCAAGAATGGACCTACCTCCCTTGCTACCACTTGACAACCTCCCACTCAAAGAGGCGTTCTTAGGGAGTCAGATTCTAACTCTACTAGTTCCACCATCCATAGAGATACAATATGCATGTAACTATTTCATTCCTACAATGATATCAAAATCCACCATAGCAACTCCAACAAGCCACAAGCAAGACCTAATGCAATACAAATCCAGATAAACACCTATGAACTTTCTAGCAACAACATACCCAGCCAAGAGAATAGACACTAAAAATCTACACAACCACTCGGACACACAAGAAGACCAACCATCAACTAAAAGAATAGAGCAGAAATAGTGAAACTCGGATCCATCAAAACCAAAATCTTCTAGTTACCTTCCTTCACCTTCATTCATAAAGTGGAATGATCAACTAAAAGAGAAAAGAACATCCGTTAGAGGGGAAAGCCCTATCTCGCTTCTGAAGCATGACCTGGATCATGAAGAAGTGAAACATTTCCTAGAATGCCTCATAGCATCCTACTCATAGTTGTGGTGTACAACACAACCATGAATAATACTCTAATCGACACGATGTGTTGGACTCCGAGGATCTAACAACCTAGTGCTCTGATACGGCCTAAGGCCTAAGGCCTAGACGTGACCGGCTAATGATGAACTCGAAGGAACCCCAAATAAGCGTTATAACATATCATTACACATCCTTGGTCGCGGAAGCAATGCAAAGCAACATAAGAAACATAAAAAGGGGGAATTTGGGACTCTGGGAGAGACTCATATTTAAATAGCTTGAATATTATAAGTAAGTCAAAGCTCAAGCATAATACATAACTTATCCAACAACACCTCTAATGTAGGACTTAGTGGGGGCCAAGACAAGCAACCGGGCTAACCCTGATAGTAAAAGTATATCAAAAAGAAGGATAGTCTTTAATACATACCATAAGAACATAGATATTTCCCTCGTACATGAGGACTCACCAACTAGCTTTAATGGACACCACTAGCCACGTAGAGGAGGATGATCACCAAATGGAGCTCCAGTTCCTATATGGTAACATCATTTAGGCATAGAGTATACGTTAGTACGTTTGAATGTACTAAGTATGAGGGACGCAATACAACAAGAGATAGGCATCATAATCAAAATGCTTAAAGGTAAACAATAGGCATCATAAAGCATTATGACATGCATGATCAATGTTTAAGTAAAACATGCTTAAATAACTCATGTTTGCATAGTGCATATCATGTGTATAACAATTGACCATCATATATTGGTGTGAGGTACCGATCCCTCACTTGGGTTAATGAGGTACCAATCCCTCACTCTGGTTAATGAGGTACCAACCCCTCACTTTGGTTAATGAGGTACCAACCCCTTACCTTGGTTAGATTTCATCACTATTGCTACTTTTCCATGAAATCAACTCATGAATACATTACTCTAATCATCATAAAATTATCATATACCTTCACTTCCTCTTATCATTATACATCATATGTATACAATGATTTCATCATTATTCCATTATAATATCATCATTATATAATTTTCATCATACCATTAAACTCATAAGATATGCATTAGACCTTCAAGTCGACAAGAAATCCCAGCTAGACATTTTATCAAACACTTGGGGGTGTGTGATGGGGGTAAAAAATCGTGCAATTTAGAGATGAAATCATGCAAGAAAATTTGTAGTAAAACCATCAATCAACACCCTAGAACACCCCTTCATACATTCACATCAAAACCCCTCATCAAATCCAACATTAGATCCAAGATTTAGAGCTCAAAACATGCTAAAACAACAATACTTTCATGAACCAAAATCACTGTGCAGTAAATTTGTCAATATACGAGACCCACATGTAAAATCAACTCTAAATCATATAATATTAGTAAAAAGGAGGCTTAGGCACCATGGGTGAAAGGATCCTATGGTTAAACACCACATACCTTAGCTTTGGAGAGGCTCTTGATGAAGGTTGACAATGGAGACTTGAAGCTTGAATGAAGTCATTGAAGAAATCCTTAAGATTGGTCTTGAGTCTTGGGACTTGACTTTATGGTGAAATATGAGTCTAAGTGTTTGAGAGGATATTGGGGAATATTGAGAATGATATGAGGGTGAAATAAGGCTAAGTATAGGTAAAAATGTGTATGGCAAACCTTGGGCCTAAGACTTGAAAGTATTGGACCGAAATCAAAAAAATAGGTCCAAAATACTGGTCTGCATTGCAGAGGAGATGCATATAGCCACTGGAATTTTCATTTTCTACATGAATGAGTTCTACGAATATCGACTTTAAGTTGGTAGGTCATGGGCTATTTCAAAGGGCTTTAAGGTAGTAGGTTGTGGGTTACCTAGTTCTTTATGTGCTAAGAGATATACTCCTTCAATGTTGACCCTCCTAAATAGCGTTCTTTGGGATTTTTGAATTTTGATACAGTTGCTCTAAAATTTGGGTTAAACAAATTTCCCACTCAATTTGACCCCCTAAACAATAATATGAAAGTTGGATTTTCAAAATAACGAATGGAGCTTTAGATATATGGAAATTACAATTCTTGGCACTTTTGAGGCACATTTTCGAGCACTTTTTGGGGTCGTTAGACATTGGAAGACCCTAGACCCGGGAACTTGTGGCCTTGAGGAAATCAGCCACCCTTAGAACCTTGGAAACCACCTTTAAATCGAGCCTTCTTGGACTCACTACTTCTTCTCTTTCTATGCTTTTCCCCCTCTAGTTGTTTGGCATGTGTCATCAGCCGAGATCAATCCATATCACTCACTAGCATGGCAGTATGAGACTCCTCATTAATCAAGTCGGACACTCCCGACACACATTTGTTCATTCTAGCTCTAGGGTCAACCACCAAAAGTGGAGAGTACTTGGAAAGCTTGTTAAACTTGAGGTCATACTCCCTCATGCTCATGGAACCTTGCTTGATATTCATAAACTCCATCATCTTAGCCTCTATTAACTCGATAGGAAAGAACCCATTGAGGAATGCAGCTTTGAACTCCACCTATGGAATAATATCATCATCTCTCCTCTCTAATTTCCATTGTGTAAACCAAATTTGGGCCACACCTTTGAGTTGGTAGGCCGCTAACTCCACTTTCTCCTCCAAATAGACCCCTATGATTGATAGCACCTCATATACCTCATCGATGAACTCTTGGGGATCCTCTTCCGCCTTGGACCAATGGAACTCTGGTGGATTCATCCTTATGAAGTCCCTAAACTTTGAGGCCGGAGTAGGAGTATGAGGGGAGTGGGCCCCTTGGTTCATTTAGTTTATCATAGCACAAGCCAATATTGTGATAGCATCCCAGAACTCTTCTTGGGCTACCCCTCCATCTTGAGGAGCCTGTGGAGCGGGAGGGGCTAATTGCTCCTTGGGGGTACAGTCTCTCCTTAGGCTTCCTCTTGGTATCAGCATGATCTAGAAGAATCAATAGCTTTCATTAGCAGAAATGCCTTATATTTACATCTAATGCACGATATAGACCATGAAAAGTGAAACATTTCCTAAAATGCCTCATAGTCTTCGATTCATAGTCGTGGCGTGCTTCACAACCACAAATAAGACTCTCCTTGACGTGGTGTGTTGGATTTCCAAAGACCATTAACAACCTAGTGCTCTAATACAAAGTTTGTCATGACCCAAGTCTAGGGCCTAGATGTGCCATGGCGAATGGAGAACCCAAAAGGACCCCAAACAAGCCTCTTAGCATATAATTCACACATCCTCGGTCGTGGAAGCAAATAAGCATCAATAAGATATAATTAAATAGGGAAGAGAGACTAAGGGAAGTCTTTGATATTCATAAAAGCATAAAAGAGTCGAACTCATAACTTAACATAACATAGTGTCCGACAACACCTCTAACTTAGAATAGAGCGGGAGCCAAGACACTTCTCGGGCTCACCCTCATGATAACAAGTGTTCAACATAAAGAAGTCTCAGCATAGCAAGAGTAACATAGATATTGTCCTCAGACTTGAGAACTCACCAATGCTCTTCTCCGAAGTACCAAACTAGCCACGTGTAGGATGATCAAAAGGAGCTCTGGTCCCTACACGGTAATATCATGTAGGCATAGATTATGCGTTATTACATTTGAATGCACTAAGTATGTAGGATGTAATGCAACAAAGACATAAGCCAATATATTCAAAATGTATAATCATAAGAAATGGATATGCAATATCAATATTGCATGCATAGTCAACGCTTGTAATAAAAGATGATTGTAAATCATTCAACTTGCATAATATATCATATATAGTAAAGAAGAGACCTCAACCGACATAAACCAAGCAGCTACAACTTGAACACTGAGGCATGACACCCTCTCGATTCAAGTAACTTGGCATGACCCCCCGACGAAGTGTGGTTTACCTGCCAAGGCAAACCAAACATGATAAAATGAATTAGATGGAACAACTAGTTTAACAAGGGTAATAATCATAATCATATAGTGGTACATAGTTTAGAGACTAAAGACTCTATATAAGAACCCCTTAAATCGAGCCCCCATCTTAAGCCTCAATCGGTGTTAAATCAAATCTCACAGAATACTTGAAATAATCATAATTTAATCATAACATGAGTAGCTTGTAAGAACATTACTTGAGTAGCTCTTAAACATGCTTGAACTCCACTAGTGAGCTTAACGTGAACATGAGAGCAAATCATAATCATACATGAACCCTTGGTTTAACATGAATGTCTCACAGGAGGTAAAAATTCTTGAAATAGGGCTTAACTCGATACTTGTAAAATCACAGCAACTTTTCATGAATCCAATAGATGCTTGAAATCCCTTAATCATCATGAAGTCACTTGACTTGTAAATCATAAAATAGATCATCAATAACTTGAAAATTCTTGTCATGTCATTTTATCAAACACATGGTGGGTTCATGATACTTAGTCAAAATCATGCAATTCAAGAGAAACAAGATGAGTAAACTCCATGCCTATCAACCCACCAACATAGTTGTAAAAGCTTCATGTAGGATACCTTGAAATCCATCACAAAAGCACATAATAGTTCATAGTTTCATAGCTCAAAACATGCATAGTCTCTATAGAGAAAATCAATTCATGGAATAAGCTTGAAATAGTCATTCATGAATAATCAATTAATACTTGATAAAATCCCAACATGATTTATGTTAATATTTCATAATAAGATATACTCATGGGTAATACAACTTATAATCATGAATTTTTCACAAAAAGGGAACGTTGGGTTCCATTGGTGAAAGGAATGAAGACCCACATATCTTAAATCTTTAATTCCTTGAAATGAACTTGAAGTGGACTTAGAGCTTGAAATGAGTCATTGAGTTCCACAATTGAGCTTGAAATCCTTACATTTGTATATGAGAATTGATAGAGTGTTAGATTTAGAGAGGGTTTTGTGAATTTTAGAGTTGAAAAATGGGTATGTGTGGGAGATTTCACGTTTAAGTGGGCATGGGTCTTTGACCCCAATGCCTTTGGGCGAAATAAGAAAACCAAGGAAAATATGCACAGGTCCGTGTTGTAGGTGCGACATAGACCAGATGGTAATTTCAAAATACATAGTGGTGTGCCCCAGCCATGTCACGGACCGCCAATACAAATCGTAAAATTTGCAAAAATTATTTTTCACTACAAGTCTTCTAAATTCTGGGTTATATCCATTTCCCACTGAATCTTGCCCTCTAATTAAGAATATGAAGTAATATTTTCAAAATCACGCATGGATTTTGAGGTATGTGGAAATTATGAGTATGGAGAATTCCAAAGTACATGAGAGGTGTTTCAAAGATATCACATCTTGGAAGCCCCAGTTATTGGAATTCCTGCTCTCTCATTGTTGAAGGATGGGGCAGTCATTAAGAAGAAGGAGCTAAACATACCCTTGTGGTTTTGGTTTGGATTCATTAGGAATAATTTGATTCCTTATCATAATGAGTCTATACTACTCCATGCCCAAGCTACATTAGTTGGTTGTTTCAGGGAAGAAAATGAGCTGAATCATGGATAGATCATCGCCGAAGAAATCCTTTCTAATGAAAAATAAGAGAAAACTTATTTTCCATTCCCAAGTCTCATTATAGGCCTATGTAAGCAAGTCAGAGTCCCAAAGAACAAAAAGAATTATGGGGAGGTGACTTCATCAGTAACCACTGATATCCAATGGATTGATGCTGAGTAACTATGGAATGAAGAGGACGGGGCAAGAAAGAAGTCGATTGACACGACACTGGTGATTGATGTTGAGGCCCTTGAGTCCGGAGCTATAGAGCTGGGCATAGAGGCAGATATATCTTCTTCCTCCCCGACTACACATTCTTCTTTTTCCCCTATCCCATCTATAGACACAAGGTCCACAGATGATCAACACTCACTCTATAGGGCCACTATTTTCTCTATTGGTCGCCTGGCCAAAGTATGATCTTCGGGCCACTAAGGTTGAGTCATCTATGCCCAAGTTAGTTAAGGCAGCCATAGACAAGGCTTTGAAGCCATGTGTGGAGGTTGAGACTAAGCACCGTGAGCTAATAGAGGCTCACAAGCTGAGATTGATAGGCTTGAGGGTATGATTGATGATCATAGGAAGGAGTTAGCCAGTTTGAAAAATAAAATGATGGAAGTTGAGAAGATTGGGGGTAGTATAGACACATTAGCTTTGAAAGATGATATTGATAAGGTGAAGAAGGAGGTCATATCCCTTCGGTCCACTGACTTGAATACATTTTTCAACAGTCCGGAAGATCCACCAGTTAAAGTAGATGTGGCTACCATCCCAAATGAAGGGCTGAATGTAGAGACTCCAGGTGATAGCAGTGAAGAGAATCAGGAGTTGAGTACCCCAGAGATTGATGAGGAGATATTAGGAGTGGAACAAAACCAAGAGGACTCGTAGGAGCTAGATAAAGTGGAGAATGAGATGGTGGAAGCAGTCATTGTATCTTCTGTTCTAGATCATTCCATAATTGGCACATCCAGTGTGAGTACACATGAGCCTGCTAGGCCCAACATTGACATTGAGAGTACACTGACAGAAGAAGGTATTGATGCCCCCACGACATCTTCTTCAGCTCCACCACCACCACCACCACCAAGCAGGATTGACTTGTCAAAGGGATTCTCATTTTCACTACTTTCTCTTGTGCTTACTGAAATGACCCCAAAAAGTTCCCCAAAATGTGCCTCAGAAGTGCCCGGAATCGTAATTTCTATATATCTCAAATTTTGTGCTTGATATCAAAAATTTGACTTCATATTCTTGTTCACGGGGCTCAAATTGAGTGGGAAATGGGTGTAACCCGATTTTAAGAGCAACTGTATCAAAATTTAGAAATCGGATTTTTTGATTTCTAGAGAGGTTTTCACGCCCCTGGCGCGACGTGCTAAGGGCATGCTACAGTGTATTTTATGCACTGCTTTTCTATCTCGGTCATAGACTCTTTGGTCTTCTGGCTAAGTGATCCAATGCGTGAAAACACCTATATTTAATCATTTTTCACCCTCATATCACGCAACACATTTCCCAATACTCATTCAAGAAGTTAGACAAATATTTCACTAAAAATTTCGAGTCTCAAACTCATCCGCATCTTAAGGATTTCACTCAAGTTTCAAGTCTCCATTTGCAATCTTCTTCAGGGATTCTCCAAAGTCAAGGTATGTGGGTTTGTTTCATGGGTTCCTTTCAACCATGATGCCCAAGCTTTATTTTACCTAAATTTACATGATTGAAAGTTGATTTATTCATGGGTCTTACTTATTATGAATTTCACTGCACATTAGGTTGGGGTTTTTGAAATTGTGATTGTTTTAGTATGTTTTGAGCTATGAATCTAAGATCTATTGTGAGATTTGATGAAGGATTTTGATGTATATTGCTTAAGGGTTTTGCCAAGTATCTATTGATTATTTTACACTAAATTTTCAAGCATGATTCCGCTCTTAAATTGCATGTTTTACACTACCACTACACACCCGCCAAGTGTTTGATAAAATATCCAGTTATAGTTTCTTGAGGAATTGAAGGTCCAATGCAAGTCTTATGAGTGGAATGACAATATGATGATCAAAGAAACGTATGTGTGTTATATTCTTCTGTATAGTGTTCGAAATTAACCATGCCTTAATCAACAAGGGTGGTAGGGTGAGACGATCCACCAACCATGTTGAGGGGTTTGTACCTCGGGCACCACAGGTGGTAGGGTACGATGATCCACTAACTATGTCGAGGAGTTTGTACCTTGATAACCATGTGGGGTAGTTTGTACCTCGGTCACCAAGGATGGTAACGTGCGATGATTCACCAACCAATTCATGGGGTTGGTACCTCAATCACCAAGGGTGGTAAGGTGAGACGATCCACCAGTATATGATGGTTTCTTCTTAAACATGTATTATGTTCCATATAAGAATGATCTATGACATAGCATCTCACATGCATTCCATATTGTCATATGCTACTCATTGCCTATGCTTCTACATTTCGAATATGTTACTCATCTCTTGTTGCATTACATCCTACATACTTAGTATATTCAAACATACTAATGCATACTCTATGCCTACATGATGTTACCATGTAGTAATCAGAGCATTATTTGATCCTCTTCCTCCTCCACATGGCTAGTACGGCTAGTACGATATCTCTCAAGCTTGTAGGTAAGTCCTCTATTCTGGGGACATTGGTCTATATTCTTATGCTATGTATTTATACTCTCTATCTTTATTGGATACTTGACTATGAGGACGAGCCGGGTTACTTCTCTCGGCCTCCGCTATTATCTATGTAGTAAAGGTGTTCTTGGACATGTTATATATCTATTCTATGAGCCTTTGACTCTCTTGTTTATTGATGTTTACGATATGAAAGTTTTCCCTTAGTCCCTTTGCCCTTGCTTCTAACCTTTCATTTCATTTACTTGATTCGACAGTAAAGGATGCACGATCATATGTTAGGAGGCTTTCTTGGGGTCCCCTTCGGGTGCCCCATTCATTGTGTCACATCTTGGCCTCAGGCTTGGGACGTGACACTTACTCTTTGTTGTCCCTTGCACATTAAGTACAATGTTAATTTTTTAAGGAGGGGGACAGCTTGAGAAATTCCCTATCTTCTGGATTTTTCTACTTTTGATGAGACAATGATGGTATTTCATTTTAATAAATGGTGCTATCGATTGATATTTAGACAATTTTTAACATTGGGTTATAGCAAAGTAGTGTTTATTTTTGTTATTTCTTTTGTTTTTCTTGGTTGATCGGATGCATGATTACAAATTCTTGGCAAACCCCATGTATAGATGGCAAGTGTGCGAATGTAATATCATGACTATGGTCCTTAGTAATCCGAGCATTGATAATCCATATCTTTGATTTGGATAGTGTCATGGACAAGGAACATGTACTCACTAATAAGTACTTTCTTGATAAATCAATCTTTTAATGAATTTAAGGAATTTTGACTTGACTATCTGAGCAATTGAGTTTTGATATGTGATAATCCAAGAATTTCAAGTGTGTCGCCAATGTGGGATCTTGTTGAAATGCTTTTATTGCATCATCTACAACTTGATGGATTGTCTTGAGATTTGACTTGGTTAATTCTTGATCAGGAGAGGATCTTAGACCCTCTTTGGTTCCATTAGTCTGATTTGACCATAGTCATATCCATTGCCAGTGAATTGAATCCTTAGTGAACCCCTTTCGAGACTTGATCCCTTCTTTGGCAACCTTGTAACCTTGGTTCATGTTTGTGAAAGACAAGTCCTTTTTATTACTTACCGATCCTTGCTAGAGCTTGAAAGTAGAATGGAGGCCAAAGGCTAAAAGTGTCTCCCATGAAAAATTCAAAAAAGAAGGGTGAGAATGAAAGAAAGACATTGAGGAATCATAGAAGGAAATGGAAAGAAAAAGTAAGAAACAAAAAGTTGAAAATTGAGGGAGACACTTTAGGATGATGAATCAAAAGCAAAAGAGATGTTAAGAATGAGATGAATGAAAAGGGAACCAAAAGAACCTTTGTGATTGAAAATAACACGTAGATTTTAAGGAGGGACAAGTCACTATTGACCATATGCTATCCGACCTAACCTTTATCCTACATTATAGTCCTACCAAAGTCCATTGGGAACTTAGTTCAGAAGAAAGTCAAGTGAACTCCGATTGACAATATGGGAAAGCCTATAGGTTGAAACTTACATATTATTTATCATTTGGGAGAGTGAGAGTTTGAAGAGGTCCTCTATAAAGCAATGGCATAATCTTGAGTGTTCAGGATCTTCTTTGGCGTGAGGGCAAATGGTGATGTTTTGGGGTAGTGATTTGGAGCTACATGAGCAATTATGAGCATGGCCATGTTTTTATTACTCCTTAGTCATCTTTCGAGGCTTCAAGTCACACAAGTGGTTTGTGGAAGCTCGAGAAAGGATGAAAAAGGTAAAAGTGTATGTATTTCTCCCTCTGGCCCTATTTGTAGACTCAGATTCGGATATATTGATGTTTGATGTGCTTGAGGGCAAGCAAAGGCTTAAGTTGGGGGTGTTGATGAGTCCATATTTTGGACTCATTTTAGGGTTAAATTGCAAGAAAACATTGCCCTGAGCATGTTAATAATTCCAATTTCTAGCAAATATGCATGTGCAATGACAGGAAATGGAGTTAAAAGCACAAAAAAGTGCAAGACTTGGTAGAATTGTAATGCCCTAGATCTTAAGCTAAGACCCGAGTAATTTCTCGTATATGTATAGGCTCACCATGATAACTTCTATTGCGGTGAAGTAAATTTCTAGGTACTCAAAGATGATTACATGTGATTTGTGGTCATAGGACATCAGTTACATAAAGCCAAGACAAAAGGATTCTAATCGGCTAAGTTTCGGTGAAAATTCATTTTATTTGGGTCACTTTCAAAGGGACATATCTCTTAGCACATAATTAAGTAGGTGCCCCTCTATATACCAAATTGTAGGTTGCTGAATTAGCTTTCCAACGGATCCAATTTCACCTCATTTCGAGTTTAGAGTAAGAAGTTATGACTGTTTTACTGAAGCATGTTTGGACTGCTAAAAAGGGAAACAACCAATTTGACTACCTAATACATTTGGCGCATCACAAAATTGGTCACCTAGTAACTCCGAAAAGTTTTAAAAACTATCAAAACGGGTGTTCTAAAGGTCCCATATGGCATATCACCAAATGGTTCGACGATGGGACCTCTAGATAGTCGAGTTTGTCGGTGGGACATTTGAAAACATAAATTTTTGAACATTAGATGACATTTATACTCTCCCAAGCTAGGTTTTCCACTTATATTACTCATATACACTCTTCTAAGCCATTTTCTAGCCCTAATTCTCTCCAAAATCCTCTTAAAAATCTTCTGTACAAACTCATCCTTTTCAAGAGCTTGCTTTGGATATCAAGGACTCAAGTGAAGCCCGAAGTCTTCCTCCATTTTTCCTTCATAAATGTCTCATGTTATAGGTATGTGGGCTTCATTAATAGGAAATCTTCCACACATGAAGCAAATCCTTCTCTCATTATTAAATAACATGATTTTAACGTTAAATACTTTATGGGTAATTCTTATTATGCATTACGCACATGATTTAAGTTAGAATTCTTCAAATAATGATTTTATTATACCTAAATACCCTTAGGATTTGATATTGTGATGGATTTTATGATATTAAAGTTATGTTATCTGTGATGTTATGAAAAACTATGAAAGAACTTGTGGGAAGGGATTCCCAGCATCTCGTGGAAAAAGAGTATGTAATGTAGATTTTGAAGAATAGTATTTGATTTTCATTTATTTTGATTTAGTTTTTTCTAATTGGAGTAGTGTGACTATGTTACTATTTCCATATTTCACTGCCATAAGACATATCAATAGTTTTCTATTCTAAATAGAAAGAAAGTCAATTTTGTCTAAATACTAGACATAAGGAAGCGGGGGATAAATGCGGGGAAGAAAAAAATTCTAGGAGGGATTATTTGTCTTCCTAGTCTTCGACACAAGAAAGGGGGTTTTAGTTGGATTATAGGATACCCATAATAAGGGTTTTGCTACAATGTTGGTGTCACGCCCAAAGTCTCATCAGGGCGGACTGGCCCCATTGCCAGTAAGGCCCAGGAGAATCAACCTGTGTCTATGTGCTTTTATACATATTATAAGGCATTCCTATGTTCCTTTAAGAAAATAAACAGTGATAACAAGCCAAAAGAAAATGCATATGGCTAGGCCGTTGGGGCCATGGTGTTTAAAGTATGAGACATTACCACACTTTAATTTGCATAGTCTACAAAGCCTCTAGATAAGGAAAAGTATCTGGTAAGGGTTGGGATAGGCCACGCCTCGACTAACTATACAATACAAAAATATAAGTTCTAGATGGACAAACTCCAAAGCAACCTGGAACTTGGTAACAGCAGTTGGATATCCTGTACTCCTACTGGGGAGATCTACTAGTACCTGTACTTGCAGCATGAAATGCAGGTCCCCCATAAGGGACGTCAGTACGAGATAGTGTACTCAATATGTAAGGCAGGAAATATTGTATATGAAATAACAACTCAAATGAAACTATGCACTGGTGTAGGATAACAGACCACCTTTAGTTATACTGTGGAATCATGTACTTTATGTTTTTTTATCACTTTACCTTTACTGTATAATTTGTGCACAACATGTAATACAAATTACTAGCTGATCAGTGATAAAGTTGTATCGAGATCGGCCCAGGCTAGCCTCTTCCTTAACCCCTCGGGCTACCCCCCGCAATAGGATCGACCCTGGCTAGATGATTCTTCCACCCCTCGGGCTACCACCCATCAATAAGCAATATACTTAACTTTTCAATTACCTTTGAGATGGTTCTTTTGCTGGTCACAATATTGGAGCTGTAGGTCTGTATATGTAGCATGTGACATGTAGATAATCATACAAGATAATATGACAATGAAAAGAGTACGTTACCCAAATAATGAAATGCGTATGAAATGAAACAACTCGTGTACTTTATTTAGCAACAAGAACCCATGTAACTTGGTATCCAAACATGTATGCAGATTTGAAGGTGACTATGTATCGAAGCATATGAACATGTCAAAGAGTGGAGTCACGGTTAATAGTTGTGTTGGAGTTGGTAAGTGCCTTTATGTGCCAAGGAAGAATCTAGATTTCATGCCAAGTAATACGAAATCAAGTAGCCTTACATACCTCACTGTACAAACTCAATATTACCTCGAGATGACCTTCCCTTCCTCTAAATATTTATCTACAACACAGTAGGTGATAAAACTAGCATTAGCAGCCAATAGATACATCTTCACAGCCCAATCTCATAAAGAAGCAACATATGGGAAGCAAGCGGGTAGTTATAAACCCGAGCATATTCTTTCAACATTTCCACCTCTAATCGTATTTTCTAATACAATTACCATATACATATCATGTGCAGCCTATTTTAGTGCTATAACAGCCTTACAACAACGCAGAAAGCAAAGGACATAACAATTCTACGCAACATATAAATAGGCGGCATAACGTTACATCCCTTCACTACATTACGATGTTGACGATCCCAAAACTTTAGCAACTTCAACCAAACTGTTCCCACAACATTTTCACATACAAACAGTCCTAGAACAGTTCAAAAACAGTTCTCACAATATGTGGAGGATGTGAGACCATAGTCCTCAATCAATCATCCCACAAGTTCCTATTACAAGCACAATTACGATATCACACAAGAACTTACTTTCGCGAACTGTAAAAATGGTGCAGCAGCTTAGTTACATCACTAACAAACTTTACCTTGTTAAAAACATGTCTTACTTCATAATTCAGCCAACTAATAAGAGAAAATTCTCTTAAATAACAAGAAAAGTTAACAACAATCCTTAGGACACATGCTGTCCAAATTTCCAGCATAAACATACCAGCATATACTTCTTGTTTTTCATGGGATAAGTATAACAAATATAGGAATATTTCCATTTACCTTAGCCTTCAAGGTTCAGATTTCCTTCAAGAACCCTAGAGGGTTGTGTAGGCTGCCTTGTGAAGTGAAATAAAGAACAAAAAGAGGCTTTAAGAAAGCTGAAAATTTGCTCCAAAGAGAAATTAATTAAGGAGCTGTTTTGAGCCCTTTTTAAAGAGTCTCTTGGCCGACTTTATTTTGACCTTTTGACCACATAATACCACATATTAATAAGCTGGTGAGGCAGCAGCTTGGCCCTCACACTTGGCCCTAAACAGGTCTCAAAGTTGATGGGCCTTAGCTGCCCATTTTCTAAATTCTTCTTCACTTAGTTTAGGCCCAATTAGCCAAGTGGGTTGTGGTGTACTTAGGCCCTTTTATTATTCATCTTGGGATAAACATAAAGTCCATTTATGATGCCAAAACATAGGCTAAAGTTACACCCTTAACATGGACTTTATTCATAATCGGACTTGGACAAATTTGACGTCAGGCCTTGTCTTCGTTTAGCTAGCAAATTTAAGCTAAGCAAGTAGGTGACTCACCTGCTAGCTTCCTAAGTCCTACAAGAACCTCAATTCTCTCACTTTGTGTAGGGCCCTTATCTCCTCTACTTGGCACAAAATATGCATACAATCGACCCTCTTAAGTGTTAGATATACATATCGCCCTCTAATTCAAGATTCAAGCACTTTTTAAAAATTGGCGCGAATTTTGAAAGCCATGTCATGTTTCATTTGTATAGAACGAGTGTTGTAAGATGTGGGGTGTTACATCCTGCCCCCTTTTGGGAACATTCGTCCTCGAATGTTAGCACAATTGGATAGCTTAACCAAGTTCAACGCAATAAATGTTCAAACACACGTACCTATTATGGACCCCAATTCAGGATATTGGACTTCCTCTTTAGCTTCAAATAAGTAAGGGGTATTTTAATTTTATCATGTCCTCGGCCTCCCATGTTATTTCTTCTGCTTGCTAGTTCCTCCAAAGTACCTTCACTGAAGCTATTGCTTTATTCCTTAGCTTTTTAACTTGACAATCTAGAATAGCAATAGGTACCTCTTCATATGTGAGATCTTCTGTAACCCGCACGTCTTCAATAGGAGTGACACAGGATGGGTCACCTATGCATTTTCGAAGCATTGAGACATGAAAAACTGGATGAACCATTGAAAGCTCTTGGGGTAGCTCTAGTTCATATGCAACCTACCCGAACCTCTTAATAATCTGATATGGCCCTATATACCGTGGGCTTAGCTTTTCTTTCTTACCAAATCTCATAAACTCTCTCATTGGAGACACTCTTAAAAATGCCCAATCCCCTACTGAGAATTTCAATCCTCTCCTTCTAGCATCTGCATATGATTTGTGACGACTTTGGGATATTTCTAGTCATTGTTGTGTTACCTTAACTTTTTCCATGGCTTGTTGTACTAGATATGGCCCATCTAAGGTCGTTTCACCCAGTTCAAACCATCCAATCAGCGACCTACTTTTCCTCCCACACAAAGCTTCATAAGGTGCCATCTTGATACTCGTGTGGTAGCTATTATTATAGACAAATTCAATAAGTGGCAAATGGTCCACCCAACAACCTTTAAAGTCCAATGCACAAGTTCGCAACATATCTTCAAGTGTCTGAATGGTGCGTTCTGCTTGATAATCTGTTTGAGGGTGGAAAGCTATACTCAAATTCACTTGTGTCCCTAAACTCCTTTGGAAGGACATCCAAAACTTTGGAGTGAATTGAGCACCCCGATCAGATATAATGGAGATTGGGACTCCATGTAGCCTGACTATCTCTTTGAGGTATAGCTTGGTATACTCTTCAGCTGTATAATCACTCCTAATTGGCAAGAAGTATGCTGACTTGGTAAATTTGTCAACTATTACCCATATAAAGTCAAACTTCTGAAATGAGCGAGGCAAATCGGTAAAAAAATCCATGTTGATCATATCCCATTTCCATGTTGGAAGCTCTATACATTGTGTATAACCTCCTAGCTTTTGGTGTTCTACTTTCACTTGTTGCCAATTTGGTCATTGAGCCACAAATTTTACAGGGTCCTTTTTCATGCCTCCCTACCAAAACATTCCCTTCAGGTCATGGTATATCTTAGTTGATCCTATATGGATGGAATATCGGGATTGATAGGCTTCTTCCATTATCCTCTTTCTTAATCCATTAATATCAGGCACACATAATCTATTTTAGCAATAAAGTACTCCATTTTGTGTAAGGTCAAAGCCCTTTATCGTACCCCGACTTACCTTTTCCTTAAGCTATTGTAGAATAGGCTCCTCAAACTATTTTTCTTTCACCTCCATTACCAATGAAGACTCCGCAACATTATGCACAATAACCCCTTCCTTGGGAGTTTCAAGAAGGCGAACTCCCAAATGGGCTAACTGATGTAGATCCTTAGCCACTCCTTGACTTATCACAGCTTGATCACCAGTATTCATGATTGCCTTATGACTCAGAGCATCGGCTACCACATTTGCCTTCCCCGGATGGTATAGTATATCAACATTGTAATCCTTTATTAGCTCTAGCCATCTCCATTGTCTTAAATTTAGGTCTTTCTGCTTAAAAATGTATTACAGGAACTTATGATTAGTATATATGTCAACCATACAAATACTGGCACCATATTTTCAAAGCAAATACCATGTTGTGTCAGTACACACCTAACCCAACTCCTAAAGCATCACAATACACTACATACCCTTCGGTGCCTTCTGGGAGTACTAGTACAGGTGTAGACGTTAGCATATTTTTCAGCTCCTGGAAGCTCCTTTCACACACATCATTCCACTGAAACTTGGTTGCCTTGTGTCAACTTTGTTATAGGTGCATAAATAGAAGAAAAACCTTCGACAAACCTCCTGTAATAACCTGCTAAACCTAGGAAGCTCCAAACTTTCGTGGGTGTTGTTGGTCTTGGCCAATCTTTCACCGCCTCTATCTTTTGTGGATCAACCCTTATTCCTTTATCAGACACAATATGACCTAAGAATACCACTGATTTTAGCCAAAATTCACATTTAGAAAATTTGACATATAACTGTCAATCGCGAAAAACCTGTAACACTCATCGTAAGTGATTTGCGTGGTCCTCTTTTGATCTTGAATATACCAAAATGTCATCTATAAACACTATCACAAACACATCCAAGAATGGCTTATTCTATTCATCAGATCCATAAAAACTGTGGGTCCATTCGTTAGCACGAATGACATAACAAGAAATTCAAAGTGACCATAGCGTGTTCTGAAAGCAGTCTTAGGTATATCCTCCTCCTTCACCCTCACTTTTTGATAACACGATCTCAATTCAATTTTTGAAAAGCATTTGGCACCCTGTAACTGATCAAATAAATCATCAATCCTGGGGATAGGGTATGTATTCTTAATTGTCACCTTATTCAATTGTCGATAGTCGATACATATTCTCAAGGTGCCAGCCTTTTTGCATACAAATAACACTGTTGCACCCCAAGGCGACATACTAGGTCTTATAAAACCCTTCTTCAATAAGTCTTTTAACTGCTCTTTTAATTCACGCAATTCTGTCGGGGCCATTCTATATGGAGGGATAGAAATAGGTTGAGTGCCTGGAAATAAGTCAATACCAAAATCTACTTCTCATTCTGGAGGTAAGCCTGGAAGTTCTTTAGGGAACACATCAACAAATTCATTCACTACTGGAACTGATTGAAGAGTTGGCGGTTTTGCCTACATATCCCTCACTCTAACTAAATGACATATAAAATCCTTAGATATCATCTTTCTGGCCTTAAAATAAGAGATAAACTTACCCTTTGGCACCCTAACATTGTCTTCCCATTTAAGAACTGCCTCATTTGGAAAGTGGACATACATTCTCTTAGTTCGGAAATCCACGGTGGCATAGCAAGAAGCTAACCAATCCATACCCATTATAACATCAAACTCCACCATTTCTAGCTCAATAAGGTCAGCCCATGTGTCATGGTCACCAATAGTTACTACACATTCATAATAAATCCTTCTAGCCATAATAGATTCACCAGTTGGTGTAGACACTTCAAATGGTCTGTTCAGTAATTTGGATGTCCTCTTAAGCTTCCCAGCAATTACCGGGGTAATGTATGATAGTGTAGAACCAAGGTCAATTAATGCATATACATTATGTGAAAAGATGGACAATGTACATGTGAC